>NBNE01001430.1:0-12657 GCA_002215365.1 Phytophthora megakarya | reverse complement strand
TGCTCAGATCCAACAAGTTGTGTCAAACTCGAAGATCTTTGTTGAATATATTTCGGATCTTTTGGGACAATTCCACTAAGTACGAAATCTACTTAAAACTTTTGGTGGTAGCAACACCCAGCAATATTGATGGCGCCTCGGGACTCTATTAGCAGTCGTTCAAGCCCCTCTACGGCCATCACAGAGGCTCTGGACGCCAACCGCGCTCTCATCCAATATTGATGGCGCCTCGGGACTCTATTAGCAGTCGTTCAAGCTCCTCTACGGCCATCACAGAGGCTCTGGACGCCAACCGCGCTCTCATCGCAGAGCTGGAATCTCTCGACCGGTCGCTCGCAGATGAAGAAGCCGAACTCCTCGCTAAAACGCAGTCGATTCGCCGTCGCATGGCTCTCCGAAGAGCTCAACGGGCCATGGACGCGCTGTTGCCTCGAACCTCCCGTGATAAAATGGTGCACAACTACGACAAAGCCCCTCGCAGCAGGAAAAAATCCACAGGCGTCGTGCCTCGCTCGTTCATTCGGCAACACACTTCGTATTTTACTGACGAAGTGGCAGTCGAACGGAAGGTGGGAAGACCCAAGAAGAAGCAAAAGGTGGAAACCCCACTCAATACCGATGAAGACAAAGCACAGGCAGTGCTCAAAGCTCTCTCGGAGCCTCCTCCCAATGAAGACGCAGAGTTCCTACGAGCTCACAGTCACGAGTCATTTGCTGCAAGTCTTCCTACCACTTTCTCCGCTAGAGAACGAAAAGTTGTCAAAGATTTTGCAGTAGATTTCTACATGACGCACGAACCTAATGTGGAGATCCCGTTGCAAGTGTGGAACGGGATTCAGAAGTGGCAGGACGGGAGGAAGTCCAAGCAGTTCCCCATTGAACGGTCCGGCTTTGCGTGCAAGTTGTGGTACGACCTTCATGAGTCGCCCACGTTGCGACTGGGTGCCTGGACAAAGCAGGAAGATGCAGCGTTGCGACGTCTGGCAACTGGCGAAGAAGACCCGACGTTGGTGAACAAGTGGCACGAAATTGCCAAACGCATGCCGGTTCCTGGAAGACCAGCGGTACATTGTCTTACGCGATACCAGACTGCGTTGTGCGCCGGGAACACGAAATCAAACTTTACACCGGAAGAAGACCAGATACTACGGGAAGCGGTTCCGATTTTCGGCGAGAAGTGGAATGTGATCGCAGACTTGTTGGATGGCCGCGTGTCCGAACAGCTTCGTCACCGGTGGCATCTGTCGCTCGCTCCAGGTCTTCGAAAAGGCAAGTTTTCAGTTATTGAAGACCGACGTTTGTTGCTGGCACTACGAGCGTATGTGCCAAGTGGAAGCGAGTTCAACCAGGATCAAGTGGCGTGGAACGATATCTGTCACCATATTTCTGGGCGAACACAACCAGTGATTCGGGAGCGATATCTGAGTTGTCTGAACCCGGACCTGTCCTATCGCAAATTTACCAAGAAGGAGGATCAAATAATCCTGGAGAAAGTACGTGAGTGGGGGATCGAGTCTTCCAGGCTGTGGTCACGACTTGCTGCTGAGCTAGGTGATCGCACAGACTCTCAAGTGTGTCGGCGTTGGAGATTGTTGGATCCAGAGGCATATGACAAACGTCGTCAAGCTTTGGAAGAAGCCAACAAAACCCAAACAACTGCGGTTTTCCGTCGACGATCGATTCATAGACACAATCCGAGCTATAGGAAAACATACTTCACGAAGTTCGTACAACGGACTTACGGTTGTCGCGCCATGAGAGCCATCTTTCAGATACGGGATATCTCCTTGGATAATGGGATGTTAGGGAGTCAACGGCTCTGTTGAACATGTAACTGTACCGTTGTGATTGAAGGCGCCAGGGTGAAATTGCGCTATTCACAGAAGGAATTGGGATCCTTCACTCATCGTTCACGGGTGGAGTTTCGAGTCATTTTCCGATTGCAGGTTTTGCTGGAGAACAAGAGCCTAGTCAGGAATGGAAGTGCTGTCTGTCAACGCAACGTCCGTGAGACGTTCAAACGTGTCGTCACGTAGGTCGTCGGGTAGCCCCTCAACCCGAAGCTTGGACACTAAATTCAAAATGGACGAGGACTACTCAGGCAACAACCAGGCACATACTCCAGTGGTTTCAAGCACCAAGGCAACACGATGTTATCGTCCAAAGGAGTGGAGTCTTGAGGCGGAGGAGGCATTTCGCGTGCAGCAAACCGGTTGGCGCGACCTCAAGGAGTACATGGAGACATACGGCGAGCCTGAGCGCTGGCACAACGGCTTTGTTCGCTGCACTCGCGTGAAGTCCAATGGGTATTACACCTACTGGCGTCCCCACCGCGAGTGTGACGACAAGTATCTGCACACCGTCAAGCTCTTCGAATATGCCTAGGACACAACCTCTCGACAAAAAGCAAAACCTGCATTAACCCGTCAATAAACTGCCGAGCTGCTTTTACCTCGCTATTCCACGAAGCTGAGCTGCCCAAGGGCAAGCGCGATCCCAATGAGCACAACCGCGAACATCCACAGTGCGTTGGACTCACTTGGTTTCTTCAGCTGTTTGGTAGCAGTCTTCGAAGCTTCCTTTTCCTTGTCATCAAGTAATCTTCCACCCCAACGTTCTTTTTCCTCCTTCTTCTGCTCAGCCAATTTCTCTTTCAACAAAGTCATCGCCCCTCGGATATTTCTATCCGTAGGATGGCATTTCGCCGCCTTGGTCAACTTCTCCTTCGCTGCATCCAGATTTCCCGTCAACAGCGACGCTCGTCCGCCTCGATACAAAGCTTTATCGTTATCCGGTTCGATTGCAAGTGCGAGATTAGCGTTCTCCACCACTTTAGCCAGCAACTCGTCACTCTTTTCTCCTTCTTTCGGTGCGCCTTGGAGCAAATAACACGCTGCGAGGTTCAGATACACCGGCAACTTGACCACGTTCACATCCGTTCGATTCTTGTCTGTAAACTATTGCAACCACACACATTATTTAGTATCTGTCTTGGAAGTATTGTTCAGAGAACGTTTGTCTTCAGATTACCTCGAAATGCCACGTGCCCTCGTCAAAGTCCACGTGGTAAAGTGCCCGTGTGTACCACTCCACCGCCTTGTCGACGTCTCCAGCTTTGAACTGGGCGGAACCACGTTGGCGACAGAGATCTGCGCGCTCGATACGCGTCTCGAAGATGCACGAACGTTCCTAAGTTTAAGGAATTGTGCAGAATAGTTTAGGAGGGTCTATCTTTGTGAATATTGCGAGTTACAAAGTGCAAAAAGACCCACGTCGTGCATCAGGAGCTTGGTTTCTTCGTCCATATTCTCGTGTGTTGATACAATGGGTGTGGACTCCGTGGGAGGAGCCGAAGCGATGTCTTCCGCCGAAGTCATTGATGAATTTTGATAAGTGACTTACGTGTTTAGCGGAATTTTTAAACGATATCATTGGTTTAAAATAAACAATAATGATCTTTTATTTTATCCAATGGAAGTGCATAAAAGTTCACAAGAGCACCTTTTGCATTTGAAGAAAATCAAAGAAAAGATGTCATCTGCACTCCTTCTTACGGAGCAAATGCGCATTCCGAAGCGATGTCTTCCGCCGAAGTCATTGATGAATTTTGATAAGTGCCTTACGTGTTTAGCGGAATTTTTAAACGATGTCATTGGTTTAAAATAAACAATAATGATATTTTATTTTATCCAATGGAAGTGCATAAAAGTTCACAAGAGCAGCTTTTGCATTTGAAGAAAATCAAAGAGAAGATGTCATCTCTACTCCTTCTTACGGAGCAAATGCGCATGGCTACGCGCGAGATTCACAATGTGTCGGACAAGTATGCTCTCAGCTGCTTGAGGTGGTGGTTTTGACGTTAAATTCTCACGAAACCAATGATTTTATTTGTCAGTTTGGTGAATTTGAAGCTGGTAGTGGCGCTGACGGACAAACAACTCTACGGCCGCGCTCTCATGCTCTTCTGTAAGGGAACTTTTTAAATTATCTCGGAGTTATAAATTTATAATTTTAATTATATTTTATTAGACTACGTGTACGCCCAATTGGAGTCAACTATCAAGACGCACAAGAACCACGAAGCCTTCAGTGGACTTCACGAGATTCTCGACGAGATCGCCAGGGTCATACTCCGATAGTAATTTTAAGTATCTTAATTATGCTGATGCCGTGAGTTCTCTTTGTAGGCTGATGGCATCGCAAAGGACATACGGTTCTACCTCGGGGAGGACTGGACCACCAAGTATCCGCCAACTCCAGCAGTGCATCATTACGTCAAGTACGTTATGTCAATTCTTTTCAGAAATTGTCATTATAGACTGATATGATATTGGTATTTGGTAGGCACCTGAAAGAGCTGGAGGAAAAGGTTATACCTGCTGAAGTTGACTGAAGTTGCTGCTGTCAATTGATTGTTTGGTTCCATTTACAGGACCCGATCTTGGTGCTGCCGTACTGCTATCACATGTACATGGCGATGCTCGCGGGAGGCATGATGATAAAAAAGCTAGTCAAGAGAAGCTTCGCGCCACCTGAAGGAGAAGGGCTCAACTGTTTTGCCTTTGACGTCAAGAGCAATAAGGTATTGTGCAGTGAACCGTTAGTGCGTTGATCAGTGTGGTGACAACAGATATGCTGTGTTGTAACAGGCGCTTCGTAACACGATCAAGGAGAAAATCAATGCAGTTCCTTACGATGAGGACACGAAGAAGCTCATTCTCGCCGAGTCGATGGCATGCTTCAAGATGAACAACGAGGTCAGTGAGGGTAGATCCTCTATGTTATTATTGACTATTCAAAACCTATGCCATTCATGCACATGTAGGTCGTGCGGAGTCTCGATGGCACTGGTAGCCATGTAATGAAGTTCTTGTTGAAGTGGGCAATCATCATTTGTCTCATTCTTGCGGTGCGTTCGGTGTTCACACAACTTTGATGAATAAAGCACTACTATCGTATTGGCGACTAACAAAATTCTTTTTAACATCGGTGCAGATCTTTTTCACTTTGGTGTCGAATTTTATCACACAAAAGTAGGAGGGTTTTGGTGTTCACCCCTCGAAAATACATTGGGTTTCCATTGTATTGATGTGTGGAAAGCGTACGCCAAATTGCAACGTTAGAATTTCTACTACCTGTATACATGTACTATAGAAGTATGAAGGTATCTTCTACTACCTGTATACATGTACTATAGAAGTATGAAGGTATCTTACTCGATTTTCATCATACTAACTCACGTTCAACGTCACATTTAGCTCTAAGTGTCCCCCACTTTGCGATGGCCGAGGTACCCAAAGCAGGAGTGAACCACCTCCTGTTCCAGGAAGACCTAGAAACCCGGGACGCCATCGATCCAGATACAAAGTCTTGTCGCCCAGCGCACTCACATTAGAGCTCCAAGTGGCTGCTCTACCTGCGGACACTTTCACTGTGTCGATCTTGTCACCGGCAGAGTGAATATTTACGCTTACATCATCGACGTCGTTGCTTTTGAAATTGATGATAACAGTGCCATCGCCATCTTTGGACCAAACACCAGAACTTCCATTGAACGCTTTGCCCACTGTCGACAGTCCTAACGCTTTATTTGCTGGACCATCATCGATGTCGCCAATGAATTTCGTTGGACCACAGATAGTCTGGAAATATTCGCTGACAATTTGCGTAATGCCCTTGACGTCCCAAACACCGTAAAAGGTTAAAGCTTTGTCAGCAACTCTAAACGCATACTCTTCAGCGTTTAGATAGGTGCCGTTGTCGCTCGTACCCGTCTTGATCAGATCCTCTACGATGATCCCAAACGTTTTGCGCAAAGTCGCTCGAGTGGCATAAGCTGTTTTCTCGTCTGATTCCGCTATCAGCTCTACCATACAATTGTTTGTTGCGATGGGAATGTCATTCAACACGAGGTTCGACTTGCTCATGTAAACACGGAGCTCATTCTCGGTCATTTGGGGATTCTTCTTTCGTAGGGCCAAAATGGTCATCCACGTGCGGTCGGCAAGACTTTTCATGTCGTATCCACATGTCGTATTCGACTTCATCGCAGTCACCACGGACGTGATTTCAGTTTTTCCCAAATTTGAGATAGCTTCGCCTAACAGGATTCTCTTCATGAATGCTTTGAACGAAGTCCAGCTCTTAAAAATGGAGTCGGCATTGGTGACGACTTCTTTCAAAACGAGTTCAGCTGTGTTGGTGATCTTGTCAGCAAAGCGAATGTTGGGTTTGACTGTGATTCCCATACAAATAGCAATCGCTATCGGAATATCAAAGACGAACTTGTCTGCCGTGTATAAGAACTCCAATAACTGCGCTTGTGTAGTCTGAGGGTCCACCGCCTTGATCGTTCGGACATACTTGGTCAGTCCTTTTACGACGATCGCCATCTCTTTACCACATCGAATAGCTCTTTGAACCCCTTTGGCCAACAACTTGAACTGACCATACATATTAAAAATTGCAAGCGCAAAAGCCGACTGAACCAAAACCACAGTCTTGGCCACCACCTCTAGTTTGCAATCATCGTTCTGGCGGATGCACTCCATTCCACATTTCACCGGGTAAGTTAGCGGACACTGCGTCCAGCACGTATCCCACTTGCTATTAAATTCAAGGGGACATGTCCTTCCAATGTGAGCTTCGCGATAGCACGCAGTGTCGGGTGCTTTACTAACAATCGGACCAACCCAATTTCTGTAGGTGGATTCGATTGTGCTAGTAGCATTCGTTCTGAAGCCAATAGAAAATCGTGTCGCTCCTGTTGACCCTGAAAAATCATTGGAGCTTGATTGGTTTGGCGTTGAAATAGTGGCTTTTGTCTCTGAAGGTTTTGGGGCACCGGAATTGGTTGGACGCGACTGAGTAAAACTGTCGAAGATGTCGTCAAATCCAAATTCTGGGGCAGATGAAGTTGTAGACACAAGTAGAGAAAGCAAAACAATGTACAGGGTTGCGGGATTCATATGCACACGCGGCTTGGGTTTACGGAGCAAACAGGAAAATGGATAAGGTGATTCCAGCTCTCGAAATCCGAATGAGACGAAACCATTTCAACTAGTCGATTGCTCGTTTTATTCAACGATCAAGAAATACTTGGTAGGGACGGTGGAAATACAGATGTTCAAATGCACAACAACCTTTCTGTCGCCGAAAGTGTTACAGCACACGTCGGTGCTTGCGACGAAACGCCGTACAATGGATTCTTGTGGTGAAATTGCAATCTTACGTCATTTACAGTGAACGAAGTTGAGATTTGGCGAATTTTTAAGCTTCATCTTCGTTGATTTATCGCCCATGTAATCACCATTTCGTCTTCGGCACCATAATCGGTGTCCGTTCTCACGACTATTGTAACGCTGCATTGTTAGTGGTGTACATACCCACGCATCATTTACAGGTATTGGCAATACTACAAGCATGTTTCACCCGTAAATAACAAATGGGAGTATTCGAAAACAAACTTGGCATACTAGCTACGCGGTGTGGCTTGTTCAACTTTCGTCGCCCAAATTGCAGCAAAAATTTAGTAGTCGATAAAATTCACAGTTGGCAATTGTCCACGATGCCGCGTAGGACACTCAATTCTTCAGCTGGTGAAAAATAAAGTATGGTAGCGGCACATTGTTGGACCACTCAACCAGTACCCACTTCACACACATTGCCGGTTCAACTGTTACAAAACCACCAGCTGCATCGACCAGTATCCTGAATCGTTTCGTACTATCGCCATGATACGATCACCAATATCCCGCTTACCATTAACCCTTTTACCATCAGCCCCGATATATCAGATCGATAGCAGAACTTCTAGCACTGGCAGTTCAGAACTGATTAGATTTTGTTTAGATGACTCGTAAATCACGCTGGTAACAGACTTCACACGACCAGGATGACCTGAAGATCATTCTGAAGTGAGAATTGCGAGCCACTTTGAGTCCTAGATGAATTCTCCACATTTCGTTGAGCCAGGGAGCTAACGGAATCACATAGTCATCAGGATGTGCTACGAGCAACACACTTTTGCCACGTTCAACGCGACAACTTCATGTTGACACCTCACTCCTCCAGCGATCGACGTTCCCTCGGTCTCGCATTCAACTGAGTATCGTTGTGCGTGCAGCACTTGGTCCATTTCCACATTTTCGTAGTCAATTTTATTTTGTTGTTCTAAAATACAACTACTAAAAAAGAATAGAACTATAAAAAAGAAACATTACAAAATGTTAATTATAATTTAGGGTAAATGTTGTGGTCGTGGTCAGTAAAACAAGGTTAATCATTTTAACCCTTTCTAAAAGATTTGGATTTTGTAATTCTACGTTAATTCTACGTTTTTGTATTTTACAAAGTACAAAAGTCTTTTGAAATGTTAAAATAAACAAATTAAAATTTGTTTATTTAAAAATTGTCACCGAATTGTTTCCGAATACTAAGTCACAGCGCGTAGCTCATAGCGCGTGGCGCGGTTGCTCCAGGTGACAGGCAAAAGCCCAGGAGGAGGGAAGTGGATGTCTCCTGTGGCAACTCTCGCTTTCAGCTCGATCGTATCAATAGTAGGGAGCGGTTCGAATGATCAAAAGGGGAATGTTGAAAATGTGCAACTGCAATCAAGTTCGACGATGAGTGCGTGGAAGAATAAACTTTTGTCAGGAGTGAGGACTTTCAAGGACAAGAACGGACATTTACTGGCGTCACGACGGTTCACTTTCTATTTGGTGATGAGAGATGGTCACGAGCAGTGTGGGGGTTCAAACTCGGTGAACTACATTCAGAATGAACGCACAGCAGGGAGGTTGTCCGTTCCAATACTCACGGAACTAGAAGCTATGGATTTTGTAAAAGATGTAGCACAATTTAAATGGGATCGCGAGATTCTGCCGAGTTTACGCTAGTTCCACAAAGTGCAGGGTCACATGGGTGTTTCGCGCCATTTTGTAGTTCCAGAGGACACGAAGTGGCCCAAGATGGAGGGGGGACGTCTAGGAGGAAATGTTAGTGATATGCGCTACGGAAAAGTAAATGCGACACAAATGATCGAGTCGAGAGAAGAGTTGGAAGAGTTGGATTTCTGCTTTTACACTACTTTCGCCGAACGCAATTGGAGGGAGAAGATACTTCCTTCGCTCACAAATTCAGCACCAGGAGAGTGGTCACTGTAGGAGTTTAAGGTTCCTAGCGCTGATCCTTGACCAAGGGCCGCTTGCGGATGGAATCTCGGTGGCACACTGTACAGTACACGAAACCAAGGGGACTATTTCGTTCATGCTAGCCGTGACATTGATGTGCTCGATGCGTTGGGCGTTAATCTGAAGGTCAGTTCATGTGCATGGCAGAAGCGAGTTGTGCCATGGCTCCACGTGTACACGACGCTACACGAGGGTGAAGATATGCCTGAAAACTTTGTTATTCCATCAGAAGCTCCTTGGCCCGAGAAAATGTGGGGAACTTGTGTAGGGCTCATAGTGGCTCGCAACTCTCATTTGCAGATGTGACGTCTACAGCAAATGAGCGTGTAATTTTTACACTTTACGTCAGACATTGCGCTTTATAAACACCAACTACTACAACTGACTGTAACTACTGTCAGTACTTAAGTATATTTCACCTTCAACTTCCATTTAGCTGCGCTTTCGTGGCTAAATGACCTCCAAACAATTCATCGATAGTAATGGCGATATCATAAAACACGTTGTATGTATGATAAACCAGTTTTTCTGACATGGGCTGTCACCACAACATTGCCGACATATTTACTGAGCTACTTGGCCAAATTTGTCAGCACCTCCACGTTGTTCTATCAACTTTTGCCATCAACTTGAACTATCCGTACAAATGAAAATAGCGAAAGAGCCATCACCAATTGAAAGGTAGACGCAACCTTGGGCACGACCTAATTTAACATTCTGATGGGGTACTTGACGTCTTGCCGCTGTGAGATTCACGGTACAAGTGCAGTATCAGAAAGTATAGTTGCAAGTTGACTTGAATGTCCTGACTGCCGTTGTTGTAGAGTCGATTGTAAACAGCTTTGAGCCCGCTGACCCCGATGTTAAATTAACACAACTTGTCAGTTGACTTGAACGTACTGACTGCTAATGTTGTGGGGTCGATTGTAAACAGCCTTGAGCCCGCTGACTGGATGTTAAGTCTGAAGCAGGTAGGTATCATTGGTACTGTTGTGGATACACGAAGGTGTTAATGATGTTAAAAATGTCGGTTTGTTGCAATTGTGACTGTCGCACTTGGTGTAGGAGTATCGGTCGCTGTTATGGAACCTGAATTACTACGTCGACGTCGCTGTATTTGGTATGAGAGAAATAACGTATCGTTCTTTTGAATCACATCCCAAACACAAGCGAATTGCGAAGTCGAAATGGTAATGGAAAATAAAACTTCCTGTTGACGCCAAGCTTTGTTTTGCAGTTTGTCCGTCTTCGGGGATCGCTGAGCGGGGCCATTGCTTACAATTGTAAGGTACATGTACAATGTAGATGTGTCCGACTATTGTTTGTGGGCACGATCTTCAACTTCAGAATGCACAGGGATGAGGCAGGACAGATCATCATGAATTCGTTGCCCTAGAAAGGACTTCTAGTTTCTATAGTTTCAACACCAAATTCAGGAATTCATCCCAAGTCCATCCTGGCGAAAACCGTATACCTACATGTACTTGCAGTGGCGACATTGAAGATTATGCATTTGTTGCCCCATTGTGAGTTCATCATTTACATGTTGATGAAGACAACGAACGCTTCGCTACTGGTGCTTGAAGAGTGTTATGTACGATCATTTCTAGCGATCCGAATCTACTACTTGTACCGAAGTTTGCTCGTATCAAACCGTAGTAATCGAAGTGTCCAACACCACAAAACGCCATACAAAGATCCAGCTTTGTCGACAGTATTGTTTGCGTAATGTTCGACAGATTGACATTATTGCTCGTCCACTGACTTCATGAGGTCCTCCACAATACATCTACAATAGTTTATAAAGTACTACGTATACCATACGCCCGATTCATTGTTTATTGTGATCGGGACATCTTTCAACACGAGGTTTGACTTGAAAATTGGGCATTTGATGAATACCAATTCGCTGGGATTGACTTTGGAGCCTTTAATGACAGCTTTGATTGGGCAAAGGAAGGCGCTCGTATCGCCACCATTAACTTTACTTTTTCAAGAAAACAGCAAACGTTACGTCGATGTCGACGATCCAATCGTTCTTCACAATACCAGGCTTCAAAATTGGGAACCATGACAACGCAGCAACAAGAAATTTGCCAAATACATCACAAACGATCGATTAATTACGACAAACTAAAATATAATACTCATGTAATTACTCAAGCCTTATTTCTTGTCATAACGTCGAGTATGGAGATACTCGCACAACGGGTTAGATCTTGTACATGTATCATAAATTTCGTCGAAGCAGGAACCCACCGTCCAAGTGCCTGACACGAAAAGCACGACAATGGACTGATCTGATCAGCGATGCTGTCTCCTTGAACGAGTGGTTTTCAAAGAATGCCACAATCCGCGATGTTGCGATCTTGCATTGTTGAACTTTGGAATACTGGCGGTCAGAAATGTCGAATAGCAGAAACAGGAGCGACTTGCCTAGCGTTTGTTGGAGGCAAATTGTCCAGGAGTTCAACGATGAGTACACAGTCCGGCTATCGAGATGAGCGTTTTCATTGCGAGGCAAAATGGACCTCCGATCTGATGAAACTTTGGTGAAAGTCATTTTTAAAGTTTTAACATAGTGATTAAAACTGACGGGTACAAGTCCATGTCAACGTGCAATAGTACTAGGCGACGGTAAGAAGGTCACTTTCGCACGCATTGACAACATGAGCCGGACGTCGCGGTAAACGATTTGTTTTTTCTAGTTGACATTTGACTTTGAGACCAGACACCAATTGGACGGTGTTATGTATTTGGCGTTCTTACCACGGTTTATCCCCAGAACGAGATGCCTGGGTGCGAGTACAGTACCGTACCGTACCGGTCTTACAAATGGCAACCATCCGGCCTGGCGGAAATACCCGGCACAACTAAACTACACAAACCTCAATGTTGCCTCCCGTCTCCAAGTTCAGTCAACTGTTGGTATCATTGAGAGCAGCAACATTGTCTCTCCAACGAAGTTCACGATAGTTCGACACGAAATGAGAACAACCCTATTAGCGATTGTGATCGAAGATAGGACTGAGTTGACTCATTGCAAAACTTGAAAATAGCAACATCGATAGCGACATCAGTCGGGCTGGATCCATCGATACAGGTTGTTGTCCTCCTCCGTAGATCATGAGATCATTTCGGAGTGGAGAAAGGACTTGCTCTTAGCGATCTGCCTGTCACTTCCCTGCTCACCTAAAGTTGAAGTTTCCAGTCGTCGGCAAGCCAACAATTAACGGCGTGACTCTGCAGTGTAAGTGCTGTACTCAGCACGCGTCCCAACTCCGACAAAATCGAAATCACGACAGCCTTGACAGAACAAAGTTGTCGTCAATGTCACTTCCCGTTTCGACGGCTCCGCTGTAAGACCACCGGGCACCATGAAGTATGGGCTCGTGTACACCTACGTTTTATTCTGTACGCTCGTTTGCATCGCTACGTCAACACCGGAATTCGGATTCGGTAACAT
>NBNE01001429.1:0-12664 GCA_002215365.1 Phytophthora megakarya | reverse complement strand
TTCAGAATATCAGTGAGGAGTGTTCAAGCTGTCGTTGACCTTTGAATTGAGACGTTTCCGAGATATGGTAAACGTGGTAAATTCCTGAACAAGGGTCGGTATGAATTTCCATAATATTCTCAGACCCAATATGACAGGTCCCGATATTCCAGACACGAGATGTAGTCTGGGAATTCTGGAACCTGGAGTGATCTCAGAATATTCCCAAGGGTCCCAGAATCGAGTGACAATATAGGAGTCCCAGAATTGGCTCCAAGTTAAGGTTGTGTGAAGGGTCAGTTTGAAGATCCATATCACATCAGGCACGCCATGAAGAGTGGGCTATCTCAGATTATTCGAAGGTTGTCAGAACACTTCGGTTGGAGTAATCCGACATATTCTGTGCTGCTTGGACGCCTGTTTGATTGGATTTCGATTGGCACTTGTGGGAAGGAGGTGACCTTCCATTTGGAGCACTCGATTTATTGGTGTTTTGTCTTGGCGCGAGACTTGGAGTGCATTCTCAGCCATCGTTGACTTTGACTGTTTTCGCCCGAATGAAGGCGTGGTGCGCGATGTCCCAGAACAAGAAGAGATTTCTAGAATGGTCGAGGTCCAAGGCGGACCAATGTAGACTCCCTGCCACTCTCGGATCGGAGAGGAGAGTAACGATCCCGGAACGCGGTCTCAGTTCTGACCGCGCGTAGGAAGAGGAGGAACTGTAAACGACCAAGTCCAATGCCGTGGAAGAGAAGTGGACAAGTGTGTGTTGCGTGTTGTGCTGCATGTCAAGAAACTCGGGTCATTTCGAGTTCGTTTAAGCATATCCAGACTGGAACCTGCCGAGCTCGAGCTTAAGTCTCGCTCGGCCTGTGTATTCTCGGATCACCCAAGACCAAGAGCAGTCGCTGTGTTTCTCAGACTTCTGGCCCCAAAGCGTAACTGTAGCACGAAAGGATCAACAAGAGGAGTCACAAGAGAGATTGCGCACGCCATTCCCAGACCTTTGCCGGTCTGAGAATTTGGTACTTTTTGAGTAGTGGTCACTTGACCGGTCATACCTGTGTGCAAGGTCACCGTTGCATCACAACTGGTGCGCGTGCCCGAATCAGGGAACGCTTTTGGACGGAAGTGTCGACCGCTCAAGGTTCAAGTGATTTGAAAACCAGTAAAGAAAAGAAGGTGATGAAGTCTTCATTGAGGTGAAGTGTCAGAGGTAGCTGGGTTGCCAGCAGAGACTCCTACGGCTAAGACTGGGACGTCCCAGAATAAGGTTGAGGAAGATACCCAAGTCACGGAAGCGATGGAGGTCGCGGAAGTCCAGGAAGAGAATGTGGAGGACGGGGAACCTGAGGCACCACCCTACTCTGATGGCGTCGAGATGGCGACCGAATCACCTGAGAAGAAGAAAGATGAAGAAAACGATGAAGAAAAAGAAGATGTGAAGCTTAACTCAGCCGAAGGAGAAGAACCTCGTCGAGATCTATCAGCTCCGAGCCCAGAATTGGCTGGGGTCCAACGCGATGTGTCTATAAGCTCTGCCTCTGGAACATCAAGTACTAACCCGGAGCCAACTGCTACAAATGTTCGTGGTAGCCATATCGAGGGTAATGCACTTAGTGTTCTCGGGAGTCGAGAAGTGGAACCTCACTATCGGAACAAGGAGTGACATGGTGAGTTTTAGTGATGCTCCCGGAATTGTTCCTAAGAGGTACTCTGAGGATAGTATGTGGTCTTGGCACTCGTGGCCAGACGGATATCTAAAGAAGACGGGTGTCTTCCTTTTTAAGTGGGAGAGGGGCGCTACGGTTGATGTCGTTCAACCGCAGAAGACAACTGATACGGACATATCAGTTGTAAGGACATGTGCGAGAACGAGAGCCCGGACGAGACAGCTCCACGCTGCGGCCCAAGGTGACATGTCAGTGCCGAGCACTGACACTGTGAAGAACTACGAGCAGGCGGAACCTGCTACGACCAATGGCAACGGGTCTGTGCCAGGCACAGACACCGCGAACAACCATGCACAGGCAGAGCCCGTTGCAAGCACAAGTGATGTATCAATACTGGGTACTGATACTGAGAAGACTCACGCACAGACAGGGTCTGTTGCGATCACGTATGTAGTATCAGAGCCGAGCACTGATACAGAAAAGACTTTCACACAGGCGGCGAACTTGTCGTCCAAGTCCAGGACGAGAAGCTCTTCCACAAATACCCGGTGTTTGTACGAGAAGTGTGAGTAAAATTACGCCCTTCTCCGGTCTTCACGATGTCACCCGTTGCCAATCGTACTTCCAACTGACTTCGAGGCACATGCTTCTCCTCGAAGTCCAACAACGGCAGACATTGCTGTCGAACAACTTGTTCGACACGTCCGAGTCTGCCAACACTCGAAAAGACTCCGCTCTCTTCGACATCGACGCCATCTTCAAGATGACAAGGATTGGCTTGTCATCTTGCACCTTGTAGTAAGATTTCCTCTCACTGGGGCTGCAGTCTCCATACCGCGTGTCCATTGTAGAGACGCATGACTGCATTACCAGTAGGGACCCCGCGCCTTCTAATCTGTCGCGTTGTTTGTTCGACCGTGACGATACCCACCAAGGACCGATTGTACTGGTGTCGTACATTCGCATGCATAATGTCCGATGTTTCCGCACCGGAAGCATCGCACGTTGGCTCTCATCCCCTGCTGCCCCGCAGCAGTTGCACTTGAAAGGTCCATTGGCTCTGGACCTTCCACCTCATCCGCCACCTCGACCGCCGGTTCGGGCGGGAGTAGAACGTTCACATGTAGTTTAGCCTGCCGCAGGCTAAATTAGCGAGAGTTATCGTAGCTTCGAGAGTACTCGGGCACTCTCGAAAAAGATAGGTCTTCACAGACCCATCCTTCAGCCCCTTCATGAACGTGGCGACCTTGATCATCTCGTCAATCGGTTTGGTCACGACGTTTGAGACTAAGTACCGTGCACGTTGGACATGGTGGGTGGGGGGGGCATGCCGTGGCTTGCACGGCATGATCCTATTATCGACTGGGAGAAGCGTACGGTCGTACGCTTCGGACGCTGCGGCGCAACAGAGAGCGATGGTCCTGTTAGTGCAGCGGATACACCTAGCGGTGCATCCGAACCTCCTTCAGAGACAGTGGCTCCCGTCGCTGTCTCCGGTCGTAAAGCGTGGAGCGCGCGGGCTGTAACGACTCCGGGAGTCGTTGACAGAAAAGGAGTGTCTGGTGAGGGATCAGACACTACCAAGAAATTCTCCGCCGTGAGGCGTCGAGGTGACAACGGTGTGTCAACTCTTAGAGTTGCGAACACACTACTCCACCGTAAGGCGTAGAGGTGACGACTATGCATCGACAGTTGCAAACGTTCAGCACTGAAGCTTGCGTGCTGTCGTGCAGCCGGGCTGCACGAAGCAGGGCGCGATCAAGCCGGGCTTAATGACGCGTGCCCGCGGGTACAAGAACCCGCCGGCGATCGCCCGCAGACTGGAATGTCTGCCGTTGGTATCAAGGAACATTCGTCCATGGCCGGGCCTGGACGTAAAGCAAGTGAATCCGGGATTCACAAGAAGAAGCGACGGCGCAAGCACAACATGCTGCGCAAGTCTCGGTCCGGTACCGAGACTCTCCAAGGTATGTCTGCCGGGCAGACACAAGAGCCGACGGTGGTCGTCGAGACGTTAAACGTATTGACATGAGCCTGTACTGGGTATCAGTACAGGAAGATGAAGTTGGAGAATCCTCCGACATAGACGTTGGAGTTGATCTCGCTTCGAGCCATGGGATGGAAGCGCTTCGCGACGAATATGTACGATGGATGCATCGCACAATTATGCATTCTTTCTGTTCACGAAAGAGTGGCAAGCGAAGCGGAGGAGCTGAAGCACTCTCACTGGAAGCCCCACTGAGGGTGATGATACTCTCGGTGGCAAGACGAAGCAGGAACGCTTCGACGAGCAGAGCTGCAATATTCTGCGAGAGCACATGGATGTGCTCTCGGACGAGACCCTCGCGGAGCTTCCGCAGGACGCAACGCTACAGCACGAGGTTGATCTCGTACCGCGGAAGAAGTTTCCCGTCGCGGGAGCAAGCAAGGTGCACGACGCATTCCTTGTGTTCGGTGCGCGACTTCGCACCGAACTACTTCTACATGCTATTCGTTCACAGCCGGGCTGTGGACGGGGAGAAGAAACGAGCACGGAAATAGGCCGCTGCGTGGAAGCAAGCGTTAGATGCGGCCAAGCTGGGCTTGGCTGCTGCGCCGATCTTGGCAGTGGTTGTTCAAGATCGTCCCTTTTCCCGTAGTGTCTTACACATCCGATTTCGCGATTGGATGCGCGTTGATGATCCAGTGCATGACAAGAAAACCCTTGTCATGAAGTAAACACTCCAGAAATGCCGAGTGCGATCACTCAGCAACACGTCGTTCGTGGTCTATACGGACCAGGCGACCTTGCGGGCAACGATGAAGTCGCCGCACATACCGTCCTTCGGGCGAGATGGTTGTCTCCCCCCAGTGTATGACTTCCGGGTCCACAAAACGCGGAAGATTGAATGTCGTCGCACACGTGTTGTCGCGACGACCGAAAATTTTACCACGGCGAAGTTTGTGTTCGCGCTTGACGCAGACGCAAGAAGCTGATCGAGTTTCTCTCAGCTCCTTCCGACATGGTACGTCGGAAGTTGACCTCTCACTTATGAGCAAGTGCACACTAGTACTGTGGGCACGTCTACTCAGAGACTAGAAGGAGTCCCAGAATATGCTGAAGCTGAATGTGCTCTGGCGACTCTACCAGGCTTGACTGAGATTGAGATGTTGACTTATGGAAGTTCGCAACTGGAAAGATAGACTAAACGGCCTCCGCAGCTCGTGGTCTTTGTGGATGTGGCGTATAATCCACAACATAATGGGTATGATCTGTGGGGTATATCCGGCAGCCGGTACTACTGCTAAGTACATACTTTCAATCACGAGAGCACCATCAGGACGATGGTTGACGGAATTTCAGGCTGCGCGTCGCAGAATTCCTGTGATTTCAGATCTTAAAGCCATGAGAATATCGTTGAATTTGGTACCCCCAGTCGCCTGTGTGGCATTGTTGCAAACGATGCTCTGGGAAGCTGGTTACCAGTTCGTGAGTATCATTCCTACCTGGAATAGGTGGCCAACCCTATCTGGGATCCCAGATATCTGGGTCAGGGACGAGATCCGCAAACTCGGGCACTTCATTGGCATTGAATTGGCGGCTTGGAATACAGCCGTGAAAGGTACGACGTACTTGTGCATCAGGCTTCAGACCCCGTTTACGAGGTCAGAAACGCGTCAATGTATTAGTGCTATGCAAGTGGATTCCGAGCCAGCGATAGTTGGAGTCGATTCTGGGATGGACTTGTCGGGGTTTAGCTCTTCGGAATCGTCTTGGCTGTCAGCTACTGACTACATGGCCAGTTCTGGAACGCATATGCCAATGTCTAACACTCGAGTAATGATAGAACATCTGGAGCAATCACTCGAAGCGGTTTTGGTGGAATGACGGTCGCTATCACGCCAACAGAACAACCAAAAGAGACTCAGAGCCAACCGCAGTCGTATGGCTTCAGGCAGCAAAGGCCCACGCAGAATCGACCCCCGGTTTCAGGAGGGTTCGATTTCTCAGGGTCTGACAGTAGTATGCTGAAGGCTGCATGAGAGCAACTCATTCTGGAACATCAACAGGCTATAGCCCGTTTGAGTAATGAAGCCCAGAATCGGATTCAAGCTGAGAGAAATCAGCACGAACAATTCGAGAATCAGTTGAAGCACCCGCAACAGACTATAGAACTGGAAAGAAAGCGGCAAGAGAATCTGCAGTCACATCAAGTTTCAACCAATTACCCGACTATGGTTGCAGTACAAGAATTGGAAAGACAACGGTAATTGAATTCTGCTGAACAACTGCTCTGAGCATAGTATGAGGGAATGGCGAGGCACGAAGCCGAACACGAGGCTCAGGATTGTGAAGTGTTGAGAGTGCAACATGAAATCTGAGAAGCAGAAGTGAAGGCCAAACATAACGAAGAACTAAGAGTCAGGGGCGTTCAAATTTCCCAAGCTCGAAGTCAATCTGAGGCCGAAATTCAGAAGCTGAAGGTACAAGGTGTGCATGATGCAGCGGGGTGCTTGGAAAAGATCTGGACCCGAGAAGAGAAGATCCGCCAGTTGTCGTCTAACCCATCGACAACAAATGGTGGCGTTGAGCCGGGAACACAACCAAGATCGACTCCTCTGGGGACAACTGGAACCACGAGAGTATCCGGAATAACTTTACAATTGCCGACAGACCCAGTAATGGCTCAGATGGTTCAGATATACGAAGTAATCCAGAAGCTGATTCAGAACCAAGCTGACATAGCCGCTCAATTGCAGAGTCAATTGGGGAAGCAAAATGTCAGAGTTCCGACCAAGGACAAGACTTCGTCTGAGAATATGACCAGACAGTCTAAGAAATCTGAGAATAACCAAGGAAACACATCCGACACACCCGGAGGCCCAGGAGACGATGATCCCGGAGACGGGGACTCTCGAAGATGATCTAGAAGGAAAATTTGGCCCGATTTTTCAGAAAGGAACTACTGGGACTACTACGAGTTCTGGAATGCAAGTTACGGTTCCAACGTTGATCCCGTACGACACGTTGGAGCAATTTGATGAACATGCTATTCTGAAAGAACGAATAGACTGGTGGAGCCGATTCACGTATTATTCCATGATGGGGCCTGGGCTGACAATACTCGGATAGCTCAGCTACGCATGAGACTGTCAAGTGCGTTAAACGATTGTTGTACTCAGTTACGTAACGAGACTCGATCAAACTGGATGACTCTTGCGCATGTTTTCAAGAAGGAGTGGTAGGTTTTAAAGCTGAACAATACTACGGAATGTAATGCGAGATCAAGGGACCCCAGAATGTTTCTGTATCGACTTAATAAGACTGCTAAGAGTGCCGGTATTCGCTTTGAGAAGACAGTCTCAAAGCGTGAAGCCCATATCCATTGATTTATTCGTGCGCTTAGTGATAACCGTTTGAAGACAACTCTGCAAGGACAAACATTCGAGAATATGATGAAGGTAGAAAGGAATCTGAAGCGAATCGAGGCTTTGCGTCGAGAAGAAAGCCAAACGGTGCAACAAAAGAAGGGTCCGGCTTAGAATCTACAGTTCGGACGTTTCAAGCCTCCACAGCGACGTGCAGAAGGAAGACCTTTCATAACTAACAGTGCGGAAGCTGAGATGGAGCCGGAATAGTATTCTCAGCCGAAAGAAGACTCAGGATACGAGACTGAAGTGGAAACTAAAGAAGAGGTTAAATTTCCACCTACGGAATTCTCGGAATCAGTTTAAGTCGGTATTATTCCCGGAGCGGAAGCTGCTCCAGTCCATTCCCAGTATACGACGGACGAAGCGATCTTCCGACTGACAGAACGACTTGCTTGGAAACCTGGAAATGGACAACAATCAAATCGAGAAAACAATTTGTAGATGGACAAACGGTGTGCCGAGTGTGGTAGTAATACTCATTCGACTGAGAAGTGTTGCAGTAAATTGCTTTGCGGTCGATGCCGTGAAGAAGGACACCCCACCCAATTCTGTCGACGCCAACTGTGTCCCAAGGGAGGTGAGTACCATCGCCGAGGATTCTGTGACTTGTGGTCGGCTCTGAAGGAAGTCCCCGACGTTATCAACACCGGAGGATCTCTAGAAAACCTCTCCCCGGAAGTAGTACAGCACCTTTTGCTGGAACGTCCCGGGGCTTAGAAGCCGTTAAACCATGATTGGAGAATCAGTGCTCGCCGAGCCTACGTCCTCAGAATACTGCGCATTTGCATATGTGGGCCCTGCCCTTTTGTGTAGGCGCAGTAATAACCTCCAATCCATGTTCCCCCTTGATGAAGAACGTGTTTTGTCTATCAGTTCTGATGCAGAATATCTGAGATCGGCCGAGAACTCTGAGAATCTTTTTTTGGAGTTCACGCTACAACCTGGAGAAAAGTTTGGATGGTGGAATGAACACGCTTTAGTGGAGAAATCACGAAAGATGGCAATTGTACATGGAGCTAAATTCAACACACGAGTGCAAGTGCTTTTGGATTCAGGAACTACTACATGCATTATAAGTTTCGACCATGCACGCAGGTTGAAGCTGAGCCTTAATCATAAGGATAAGCTCCGGATTCTGGGATATGATAATATACCGACTTACATCTCCGCCAAATCCCGGATTAAGCTTACTCTGGGACCTCGAGTAGTGTATGTACTCGATGTCTGGGTTCGGAATATCGGGGCTGGAGTAGATTGTCTCCTCGGAATGGATTTTATGATGTCTACAGGAGTGAGATTGTGTGTACGTGAAGGTGTAGTCAAGCTTCCCGACGAGGAATCGTCGTTGCTAGATGGTGGACCTGAGTTCGACCATCTGTGAATGTATCTTAGCGTTTGGGTTAAAGACACCACATGGCTACGTCCTGGAGAACATCTCGTTGTGCCGATTCAGTATGGCCGAGCTAACCCCGAATTCTTAGAATTCTCGGCCGGTCGTGGTGAAAAGTGCGTCACTCGTTTCATCTATGGAGTGAATCCGAGACTCAAGGCAGTCGAAGAAGCGAATGTCTCTAATTCGATAGCTACCGTGTACCGGAATACTGTAGTGGCGCATGTTATGGGGAAAGGATATCTACATAACGGAGAACGCTTTGTACGACCGTCCTCCAGAAAATATAGCGAATGAAGAATGCTAATATATGAGGTTGAACCTTCGCGAGTGCTCCCAGAAGACGAGGAAAAAAGAAAAGTTGTGGAAAGAGTTCGAATCCATGCCCTCTGTGAAACGAACCGCTTATTCCTGGCCCAAGAAAAGGTGATTAAGAGAAAAACATCCTCTTCGTGTGAAGGCGAGCGTGGGCCAGAATCGGAAATTCCATGGCAAGTCGAATCTGAAGTGGACGTATCTTCTAGAGGTGTTCTTGCACCAATACCGCAGATATTGATGAATAGCATCATCTATCGGACTATACTTAAATATTGTATGGGGAATACTAACGAATCAGAATGTGTTAGCGATATTCTGGCCAATAAACAGCCAAATATACGAACATTTCTACGAATAGTGTGACCAGGGTAGATGAGTCCTCCAAACCACGCGTTCGGACGTATCGGGTCGGAAGCGAGGCCAGAATATCTATCTGCGTAGTCAAACGTTAAGTCAGGACCGTATCACTGCCATATTTCAAAATCATCGGACCTATGCAATGAGTTTGGAGGAGCTACAGCCGGCCAACACGTTGGGAGCTAAGGCTACCGCAATCAGTGCCTTTTAGAAGTTTCTGAAGGCGGAACAAGTTACAGAAGTGTATATAAAGGAATGCATTGAGTGTGATGAAAGTGGAAAGTGTTTTGTGGCTGTAATGGATAAGTTTGGGATGTATCTTGCATTTAGTAGTGGTGCGAAGAGCAAACAGCTAGCTAGAAACACTGTCATACAGTATAATCGACAGGCGACGCTGTGGATGCTAGACTAATTTCACCAGCATCGAGCGTCACTAGAATCGCGGTTGCTCAAAATGGGGAAGACACTTGATAGCTTCTGTTTGAAGCGAAATGGTGGTGGATATGTTAGCAAAACAATTCCTTTCCTTAAGAGTGATTTGAAACGAATGTGTGTATATTCATTTATCAATGCATGTTGTGAAAATGACTACCAAGATGTTGCTGTGCTGCTGTGCTGTGTCTGCTTTGGTATCTTTCCGGCCGTGCCTCTGATCTCGCTATGCTACAGATGCAGAATGTGAGCGTTGATGCTGGCGGCGTGCTGTTCCTGCGCTTGATCCGGATGAAAACATCAGAGTAACAAGGTCTATCACTGTTTCCTGATGCCGACTTTCACACGTAGCCGTTGATCGCTACGGCGTTCGTCCTGATCGTCCAAGCAGCGCCGGCCCGAGATCTAATTGGCAACCTACCATCACCGTCAATGCGACGGCCTACCACGCTGTCTACAGATGTGCCACTGGTTGAGCTGATCTATACCCCAGCAGCCACAATCACGCTTGCGCCTTCGACTGCCAAAGGCACTGACACCTCGCTAACAATATACGCACTTGCCAACCGAATATTGGATCGCGTCGCACTAGCCGCTGGGGCCGGAAAAGCGCTGAGCTCGCACTCATTTCGCCGCGGAGGAACCCTGCACGCTAACGGATGTGAGGAGCTGCCCGAGCGCTGGATATTCGATCGTGGATCCTGAAATATGAGCACCACAAACAAGGGGTTACATTACGTATTCAACACAAGCAAAGGAGATCACAAGGTTGCGAAGATGTTGGAGGATACAAACCAAAGGAAGCTGTGACACTTCAAGATCTCAGCAGCTTCGACTCCCAGACGTTTGGACGAATTGAAGCTGTGCAGCGGCCTGTTTCATCCTAGCCTCAACGTTGACCCCCAAGTCATCCAGTCCTCACCGCTGCTGTGTTTCGCCACTTCCCGCATTTGAAGGCGCTCAACCCAGACAGCCCAGCAGTCACCCGCATCGAAAATGCCGTGACACTGAGCGGTAGCACAATCGCGGATCTCCTGGCTTGGTCTTCGCACCTCGCACTTCCAGCGGATATCTGGTCAAGCAAAAACACGTTGAAGGTAACAGATCCCCTGAACAGCTCCAGCTGTAACCCAAACAACGAGCAG
The DNA here is from genome assembly GCA_002215365.1 of Phytophthora megakarya. Lineage (NCBI taxonomy): Eukaryota > Oomycota > Peronosporomycetes > Peronosporales > Peronosporaceae > Phytophthora > Phytophthora megakarya. Next base: position 1,958 of record NBNE01001429.1, on the reverse strand, counting down.
AAGATAATTGGCCGTGAAGCTGCTGTCATTAAGCACGTTATTGATCACTCGCGAAGAAGACGAGCGGATGGACGCACTCGAGGCAAAGCTAAACAACGAGACGGGCTCTTTAAACAAGCACTGCGAACTTACCGATACACAATCAACAGAAGTAAGCACCCCCACGAAGAAACAGCGCAGGTCTGGCGTCACGCATCTCCATGCCGCCTGGTATGCTTGGTATGCACAGCAGCCTCGCTGACAGGCAGAAGAATCAAAGCGACAGCGGTCGAAGGCCAAGCTTCTCGCGGCCTTTATGAAACTCTTCCTGGCGGACGGCTTCGCGCTTGACCTCGCCTCTGGCAGCTACCGTGACGACGTACTTGAGCTCGGCAAGATTGTGGAAGAGGCGATTATCAGCTTCTTACGCACGCGAATATCTCGTCGCGTGGGTCGAGCGCTGTACTCAAACACCTTCAGACGCTGCATACTACAGGAAAGCTTAACAATCACATCATTCATTATCAGCGTCTACTTCGCTCATCGGCAATTCAAGATCTAGCACCAGCATACACACAAGACATCATTGGGATAGCACCCGAAACGACTCTGGACCGCACAAAATAATGTTGAGGTTGTAGCAATCCTAACGTAGCATAGTACAACGTCAATAGCTCTCATACCGAAACAAATGCATACTCAAAGCAAGTACCACGGAGTTGATGATAGGTGCCTGTCGCTTAATGTCGTATAGTGACGATTTTGGAGTCGGGTAAACCGTACGGGCATGTCGTGTAACCCGTACGCGTGTCAAGTAACCCGTACAGGTGTCGAATAGCACAATTTGTCACACAATAATAAGAGATGGACACCGCGCCAGCGTTAACCGACGCACAGAAAATTGAGGCTCGTACCCTTTGGGAGCTTCAAGGATGGGGTACTTCAAATGCATCGCGGGAAACGGAGATACATCGGACAACGTTGCTTGGGTGGCGCTCAAAAAAAGAGGTTTTATGTGCACGCATGGATGCCGAAGAAGTTGTGCATCCTGGGCCTCAACAGTTGACTTACGAATATGAGAAAGATATTGTTACCACGATTAAGGTATCCAGCGACATTGACGCAAAGATGACACGTCGTGCTATCCTGGAGCCTTGCACCACTATAATCCCAAAATTCAAGGATATGGATCTGGATGAAGAAGCCCAATGGCTGTGGCTTTTCCGATTTCTTAGACTACACGATATTTTGAATTACGTAGCTCCTCATGACTTTCTTGGAGCGTCACGCACCGAGAAGCCTACAGTACGCGAGGAGCAATAAATTGGTTCTGAAGAGCCTAGTACTATTGGCGGAACGAGTGACGATATGCTGCAATTGGAGCGTGATGACGACAAGGGGCCTACACAGCATTCTTTATCTTCTCTACCGATGTCTAGTGAACTTTTTGATATTTCCGTTCCTCAACATAATGAACCTTCACAACCAGAGATTAAATCGCTTTTTGGGCAGTAATATTGAATGTGACAGTAGCGAAGACTTTGTCGTTGCATCTCAAGCTGTGTGTGAGACGCGAACGACTTCATTTGCACCAGGCAGGAGCACCGTTCGATTGGTAGTCCAGCAAAATGATGTGGCTACTTTAGAATCGGGGGAATGGTGAACGACACCATTCTTACGTACCACATCAAAGAATATATTCCAGTGCCAGCAAGGACGTACATTTTGGATGCGAATCTCTATGACAATCTATTCGCTGCGTACAAGAACATGGGTCGTCAAATGCCACCAGCCCATCCGACTATATGCGGAATCACCGCTACGCTTCCCTACGAGCACTATGATTACCTCGTGGTACCAATTTGCATGGGTTTTCATTGGACTTTTGCAGTTGTGCAAAACCTGGTGCTTCCGCCTGTGGATCTTAGACGTTTGACACGAAGTGATTTGGAATTTCTCATGGAAACAGGAATTTGTAT
>NBNE01001428.1:0-12665 GCA_002215365.1 Phytophthora megakarya | reverse complement strand
TTTCTGCTCTGGGTAAGCAGCTGTGGACAGACTGTCTTCGGGTACACATCCCAAGAAACAAATCTACCACTTTAGTGTTTCCAAGACGTGATCTCGGACACATAAAGGAACAACTTAAAGGCTTCCTGCGCATAAGGGCTACCGCATCCACTCTTCCATCTCACTCACAGTGAGTTGGAAAGGTGCGAAACTATAGAATCTGAGTGGGCGTCTGCGTATCCGCAGGCCATCTCGCTGGGTCAACTAATTTTTTCGCTGGTCTGGGTGCACCCAGAGCTGCGCGAAAATGCACGTGGTACTCATTCATGGAATAATCTAACCTCGACATGGACGCAGATACAGGTGCCACAGAGCATGATGACAGCCTACAATGGAGGATGGGAGAACTTCAACAGCGCTCCCATGCCGACACGGCACGACGCCATTACTGGTCTACATGGCAGCAGTGGACATCGTTCTCGCATTCCGCGATCTCCATCGCTTTCTGAAGAGACCCAGTCCCCCAGTCCTTACAAATGGTTTTAGTTGCCTCAACCGCTGGACGACACCGCCCAGCAACGAAAACGACAAAAATCGCTCCTACACCGCCATACACGCTCAACTTAGCCATGTCAAATGGTATCATCGCGTGTACACTGGCTTCGAACCCAACATTAACTCAAGCGACGCCATCGCACTCACTGGTATGCGACGTCTCAGCCAACCACCAGAACAAAAATCGCCAGGCAGCATTGGAATGCTCGAATGGATCGTCAACATAATCAAATTTGAGATCCTCCAACAACGCCTCATTTATGGGGCTGCGTTGCTGGACGTCTACTATCGCTTACGAAGCTCCGAATATTATCAGTTAAAGGTTGAAGACACGGGTACGCGTTGGAAGTCCAAGACGTGCAAGTGCTTGACATCGCGAATAGTCCCGCGGTCAACGTCCGAGATGCCACATCATAATACGTGGAAGTAAAACAGACCAAGAAGGGTGAATGTGTGTAAGTCGGTTGAAACGGGCAGGCAATGGTTTGGTATGCCCAGTACTCGCCGCTGTCATGCTGCTACAATTAGCTTACCAATACATTCTTAATCCGACTTACTTTTTTATTTTATATTTTTTTTTTTTTGCGGTTATCGCCGAGATGCACCCGGGGTGAGCACAGCATCAACCCCGCAGATCGGGTACTATACTCGGCGGCATCGACCGCCCAAAACTCAACGCATGAAATATGCAGTAGAACCGGCAGTATGCGTCAGTAGAACGAACTAATCATGTACATATGCAGGGTCGTCATCGTGGTCGTGTAGCCAGGTCACCATTACCAACTGACCTCCGTTGGTAATAGTCATGTGAGGTCATCGCTTGAGGGAGCTTGCACTTCAGTTTCCTCGTTTTGCTTTTGGCGCCGTCGTTCGTTATGCCACGCCTTGGCACGAGTTTGCAGCGCGTCTTCGTGGGTTTGTATCAACTTGTCTAAGTGCATTGGGTTTTTCTTATGCTGCCGTCTGCCGCGTCGAATTATATCATTAACATTGTTGAGAAGGTTCCCTTCACCACTGTTTGCAGTAGCTATAATGGTATTTTTGCACGTTATATTCCAATGAGCACGGGCCGTAGGCCACATTGCTTGTAACATCTCGGTATGGAACCGTTTTGACCCGTAATGCCTGCGCCCATTTCAGTGATGATGCCGTAGCAGCCGGCCATAACCGCTGTCCGATCGGGATCAAGTACAGATCCTCTTCCATCTCACACACAGTGAGTTGGAATCGTGCGACGTAGTAGACCTTGGAAAGATGCAACTACGTAATACAACAAGACGAGTGTTGAGAAGTGACACCGCCCCAGTTAGACAGCATATTGACGGTGATCTGCAAAGTCCAGAAAATCAAAGAATCGATCGCCTTGCGTCTAGGTTTTATGAGACGTATAATGACATACGAGCGTTTAGTAACAATATCAACGTAGCGATAAACAACATCAACACAAATATCAGCTCTGATAATTGCTGAACTGAACCAATTCGTCACAGCTCTGAAAATTGCTGCACTGAACCAATCCGTCGCAGGACTGGTCGGGAGGGATGGTCCCTTGGTGCAAGGCTTAAATCGGGTTCAACAAGTCGGGCCGAGCTGACCATCGACTTGCACAAGTAGCGAATTGAAGACCTCGAACTGTGAGAGTAGCGGATGCAACCTCACCACCACCAGCCGCACGGGGAGGAGCGATCGGGTCATCGTCGACCTTACCCCAATCTGCAGGCATAAATATGGGGTTGCCAACACCAAATATTAGTACTTTCGCTGCTGAAAGCGATGCAAGTTCACCACGTGAGCCTAAATTGTAGAAAAAGGACGTAAAACCACCAAGTTTGGTTGGAGATATTGACGGCGTTAAACTTAACAGCTTTATCATTCAATTCGAGTCGTATTTTCCACAAAAAAGGCTACGATTTGCTACGGCATGACGAATTCCTTTCTGTGGAGTTGAATCCGTGTGTGCAAAAGAATGCACTTGTCTGGTACGAGAGGTACATGACTGACGAGGCAACAACCAAGTTATGTAGTGCCATAAAGTTGGAAATGCTTGTTGAATTCATGGAACCGAACTTCGAGGAGAAGATGAGGAATCGTCTGCTTACAACCAAGCAAACCGGTAGCTACATAGGCTACGTTGGCATGTTTAGTGAATCTAAATCGCATAATTCAAATCGATGGCCGCACCGCAATGAATTTGGTTTTGAACGGATTGTCGGACATGGAAATGGAGCATAAGATTTTGAGGAAAAACCTAACGACTTAATTCCGGCAATTCAAGAGGGATTACTCGAATTGGAACTCCGCGAGAAAACTTCAATCGCCAAAACGCAAGATGAAAACCGATCCAAAGGTAAAAATAAAAGTAAAAGTGTAAACAACACACCATCGAGCCAAAGCAACAATTACTATCCAGCGGCACGTTAGTCAGATAAGGGCTGTCGTGGAGGAGAAGTTGCGGTTAAGCAGCCAAGAACTGTGGGTTTGTGGTCGTGGCCCACATGAAGTGTAGGATTGTTGGTTTAAACCTCCGCGGTAGCGCCCCAAACCAAGCAATTTGAACAAGTAGATTTTTGCGATGTTGGAAAGGATGGTAGTGGCTGACAACCAAAATCACGATGGCAGTGAGCATTTAAACGAGTAAATCCACTTAAAATTGACCGATTAAGTGGATATACTCACAAGCTCAGCAGTCTAAAGAGTGAAAGTTTTATTGCGTGGTATTCAACAAATGTGAAAGTAAAAACGCGATCCCAGGAACTAAATGTCAAGCATACAATTCGTATAATCTGGAAAATGAAAGGTCAAGCCACAAACAAGATGAACATCAGAAAAAGAATTGACCGTGCATGATTGCACTACAAATGGAATTTCGGCTGGCAGATTTCTAGATGAGAGCTGTACGGTTAACAACTTCCAGCAACTACGAATATTGTTGTGTGTTGCATACTACGACCACAATGCAGTGTGTATCGGAAGATTGGATCCTCCCCGATTCAAATTTTATTGCCAGCGGGGTCATGGTTGATGCTATCAGTACTGATTTTTTTTGGTCGTAGGGTTGGATTAGAAAAGAGAATGATTGACCACGGAGTGAAAACGGTTATCAACCTGCCCAACAAACAGGAAATGTCGGCACCAAAACGCACAAGTCATTGTTCATCCGGATGCAGCTTGACACTAGCAATTTGGTTAACACCACCTAGTTGCTCGTTGATATACGTTGCGACTGCTTCTGGTAATTCAGTTTGCTCGAAGTGTGTCAAGTAGCTCTGTACACAACGATCTCTGCTCTTGGATGTACACCCTTGTTTAGACTTGTAGCGTAGGCATAGTTGGCGTTCTCTCGCCTATGAATGACTGCTGATACATGTTGGGGAACTTTCTCTGGACGGAGTTGACTGCGTCCCGACCGTGAATCAGTACTAGTTCGTGAAGGCAGGGATCGACGTGGTTTGCGGAGGTTGTTTATACCTATGTGATCTGGCGATAGACGTTGCCTGCCACGTGCATGTTAAAGCGAATTTGGATTGTTGCACGGGTATTTGATCCTGATACTATATCATTGACGACAGCTAGTCGATATGCCGCGAATACGTTGGAAAACCAGTAGGCGAGAATTTTGTTTTTTGTGACGTCCACGGGGCGAAGTCTTCTAGTCTTTCTCCAAATTCTTTTGCGGAAACCACAAGCGCTTGAGTAGTAGTATTGAAATTTTTATCTCGCGTAAGAGAGAAGGCCACCCAATGATTCGACAAGCTATTAAATAGTGGTTTGCTGGAATGTCTGGAAGCTCGACTTTGGTGGAGATTTTGTTCTGTTTCTGACGCCTGATCTGATCGTCTATGTCGAGCCGAGTAAAATGAAGCATTAATAGACCGCATGGTCCAAACTCGATATCATCAAGCCGAGGTGTAACCGCGGGGTGAGCCAAGAACTTGGTCGCTTTTGATATTCGTACATGGTTCAAAAATGTATCTTCATCCTTACCTATATATGTCGGTGCCGTTATAGCGTTATGAACATCTTCTTGGGATCGAGATGGTCGAAATCCACAACGGCGTTTGTTGTTACTATCACTAATTGTGACTAAAGCCGAAATACACGGTCTCGTAATCACTGAGATGCCAGGTAGGCCATTTGTAGTATTGGCAGTTGCCATCGAAATGGCTTCACGATTGGAGGTTGAACTCTCTAGTTATTTCAACTGACCAGCATACGCCGCGAGCAGGTAGCTAGCACTCGAATTATTTCGTGTGTTGGGTCGCCCTGTGTCTCAGCTCTGTTCGCTCTAGTAGTGTAGTGAGTCTCTATGCCGTATGGTACCGCAGAATTTGCAGGGGTTGGACGGGCGACGCTTTGCGCTGGTAGGTCGTTGCTTATGGACGCAAGAAGATCAACAAATCGTGTGGCTGGATTGGAAGTGGTATCGTCACCATTGACGTGGGTCTCATCAGCGAGTTTGATGTTTCGTCAATCCGATGGCGTCGTTGGGTTGCTTGAGTAGACGTTCAAGGTGGCGTCCTCCTGGTGGTGGGTGTTGACACAATGGTGTTGCGGACGTCAACGTTTGTTGACGCGCCGGGCAACCGAGGACGCGTATCCAAGTGACTTGATATGGTTACTACGGCATCTAGGTTAGTCGAGGCCGATGTCGGTGATTCAGCAAAGAAATCTGCGACAAGAATGTTAGCCGGGATTAGCCGGTTGCCGTCTTTGTAGGATACGTAGTTGATAACGTCACCGACGCATAGGTGTTTGTCATCGCCGGTGCGTGGACAGATCCATGGTACCCAGTCGGTCGGTTGGGGCATGTCGGCTCGGGGTATAATCCCAGCTAATATTCTGGAAATTGCTTTTGTAGCACGACGACTGTTTTGACCCAATAATTGTCTAGAATCTTGTTGTGCATCGTGGTCAGAGCTTGTTCCTACGTAGTTTGTATCCGCATATCCGTGTTCCATAGCAAGATAGCACTGAAGGGAGCGATTTTTTCTACATCGTTGTATGGGGTCTCGAATTCATTCACATACGTCCGAACCTCATACACATCATCATGATAAGTGATGATTTCGCCATGCAGATAGGCACCATTTATGATTATGCGTACTGGTCGGCCCAGGTTGGCCTGCTCTCAATTCTTGTTACGGCACTTGGCGAGGGGTGATTGTAGCAGATTCCACATCCATCAACGAAGGGTAGTTGCCGTCTAGGCTTGGGGTGCGTTGAACTTGACAAGTACCGCCTTCGCGGGATACAACCTCGCCGTACCGGGGCCCTTCAAGAGGTAGCTCAGCAAGGCCGGCAGGAAACAGTAAGGCGACCGTACGGACCATCGAGAAGAGAACTGACGTGTGAGGGCGACGGAGGTTGAAGAATGGGTGGCTTTGGTGTACCACATCGTTAATGAGACCTTGCGGTCGAGTTGGTCGAGCGGCAACATCTTCTAAATTTGGCCTTGCACGTCGGCCAGGACCGAAGACGCACACCTAGGGCTGTAATGATAGACACAACGGCCCACTCCGAAAGACACCTTCGCGCCTTCATCGAAAATACTCGTTGGTATTAGCATTGTTTTCCACGACAAATCGAACTACTTTCACAGCGATTTTTTCGTAGTGCTATCATCATCGAGCAACATCAAGGTGAACGGCTCAGAAAATAACACACACGGTTGTAGGTACAGTGTAAAATGTTTTTACCGCGTGAGACCGTTTTAATAATTTGAGTATTGTAGCTGCTCTACGCTTTGGTCGGTATGATTTTGAACAAGAAGGCGTGTACTCCAACTAATATTTACTGCCAAAATGCTTAGCAAAAAGCCTACGAGATCAAACTACCTCTATGCGCTCAACAGAAGATTCTCCTCGTCTAATTTTAATTCCTGTTTAATTTCTTACTAGTACTTTTCTGTTTCTTCTCGTTCGAGTTTCTTCTAATTCGATGTCTCCACTCATTTGCTTAATTCAAGGTAACTTTGAATTTCAACTGTGTCGATTGAATGCCATTTTCACACTTCTCCTTCCAGTCATGTAACCCTCCACGCGTACGATCAATCAACCAGAGATTTGTATTAGTTGCTATACATGTATAACATTATCGGTGTAGTGCGTATCCATCCATAACCAACTCCGTGAAACCTGTCAGGGTACTAGGACATTGTTTCAGTTTTTGTGCGTTTACTCGACTGCGTTCAAAGAGGGATTGAAGACATCCATATTCAACATTGGATACACTGTAAATATCCTGGAGTCGATCCCATAAAAGACCATACAGCGTTTTCAACACGACATGATTTGTTGATCTTTCCCTTTGCTAGTCATGTTGATCTATACAATAGAGTTGTTCCATCTCATCGAAATCTTCTTGCCATAATTTGACGGGCACCGATTTAGCCGCCTCAGGACTTCCTGCTTCTTTAATACCTGTCAAAGCAACAAGGTCTTCCAATACAGCGCTGATTTTGACCCGCTTTGATCGATCATAAGTGTACATACGCTTTACTATGTCCCATTCATCATCATTTTGGGCGGCTCGGCAATTATTCATGTGTCACGTGATACTTCACCATATTGTTATCAAGATTCCCCCACGGCATTCGATCCTTCGTGGTTGTCGCCTCAACAATTCGTAAGGCCTCCACGATGCACATTCCAAACGCATAAATATCTGATGCATACGACAACTCTGCAGGTCCTTTTTCCAAACACTCTGGCGCCACCCAATGCCAAGCGCCGGTTACTATACTGGCAGAGCTCAGTCTAAAGTCTGTCACCTTTGCGTTATTGTCTCTGCCAACAACGATGTTGTTGCATTTGAGATCACAGTGAATAATTCCTCTCGAATGAAGATATTGAATTCCAAGTGCCGCCTCGTACAGTTTTTGCCATATCTCGTTTGGAGGCTGGCGTAAATACTTATCGAGGGACCCGTTGCTCGCATATTCACAGGCAAATAGAAGAAGTCCTGCATGGCAGGCGCCAAAAAGTCGTACAACGTGTGGGTGGCTTAGCCAAAACCAGACGTCAACTTCGTGCTCAAACATCTCGCGTATTTCTTTTATGTCATTCTGCTTGCCACCCTGGGGTGTCTTTGCTGAAGTAGCTGACAAGCTTTGGGCTGCCCACGAATCCGACCCGTCCGAGCTCAATTTGACCTGTTTTACAATCACCTCCGAGTCCAACCATTTTGCACGGTACACAACGCCAAAGCCACCCTCTGCAAGATAGTTCGCTCCATCCATTTCCAGCTCGTACCATGGCAGAAACCACTTTGGCATGTTTGCTACTGCGTTTGACGTACGGCGTATGTTGAGGTCGTCATAAGCCTTTTCGAGGATTCCCATCTGCTCACCGGAGTACGAAGGTCCATGATAATCAATCTCATGTTTCAAAAAAGCAATAAAGGCTATGCGAGCATCATCAGTTTGTAGACAATTAACGTCTGAGAGACTTCCGATACAAATGAGTCCTGCAGCTTCAATTTTTGCTCCTCGCGCCGTAACTTGAGTTCTTTAATGGCAGGAAAGTCGTCGATAGCAGCCCAAATTGCGTCAATGTGTCGGTAAATCACCGTCATACTGCGGCCTTGTGCTTTTGTGGATGATAGCTGTAAGATACGGTATTGATTAGAACTAACATTAAGTACACCGATACAATTCGTGATAAGTTTATCAAACTGCTCCAGTACTTTCACTGACCGGCCTTCTGTTCTAAGCCGCTCATATAGAACTTCGAGTTCGTGAACAACTGTGAGCTCAGGTTGGTCGGCAGTTATAGTTGATGATACTTCTCGTAATTTATGCCACTTCTCCTGCTAATTGCCGCCATGGTACTGACTAACATCGACAACGTTAAGCTCTGCATTCAGCTGTGAATGTTCTTGTTGTTCAGCTTCTTCAGTTCCAGGTACGCTAGCACACGAACAACCTCTGACGCAGACACCCTAGAATTTGAATCCTTGCTGCATGTTTTCGGTACAACCTTTACAAGGTCAGCAGTCATATCCATTACAGGAGCACACGGGCTAATATGATCTTCTATTGGATCCCAGTTCTCCTTGAATACACTGACGTCTGAATAACCTCTCCATGGGAGTTTCCCGGTCATTACCGATGTAACGCATAGGCCAAACGAGTAGATGTCGGAAGCAAGAGATGATTCTTCGCCCTTGACCCGCTCAGGGGCCTGCCACCGCAACGATGTGGATCTCAAATCTAATTGTCCGGGGCATCTCGTAACTGATCCACTCAGTTGAAAATCTGCCAACTTGACCAGTCCATCGCTGCTGACTAATATGCTGTTGGTGCACAAGTTACCATGTACAATTTTGCGTTCGTGCAAGTACGCCAGACCCAATGCTGATCATGCAAAAGTTTCCATGGTCGCTTACGCTCTTCACACTTCCAACACGCCGCGAGGTATTCATTCAGTGTCCCATGGCTGGCTAACTCGCAAGCAAAAAAATAATGACCGATATCACATGCACCGTACAGCTTGATCACGTTAGGATAACGTAACAGATGCCAAACAGCCACTTCATGTGCAAATGTTGTTACAGAGGCTTCCGGTACAAACAGTTTGACGACAACTTTAGCATCCATCCACAAAGCCCGATAGTTCCCTCCAACATTTCCTGACCCGATAAATTCCAACAATTTCACTTCAAATGGAGGGATAAAGCAGTTGTCCGGCACCTGAGTAGACGCATGGGTTACTGACCGTTGATCATGTGGTATATGCTGCAACAGTAACTGCTGAATATCTGTGTGGCCATGGGTAGTGGCAATAAAGACTGCGGTCCGACCATCCTTGGTTATGATAGTTACGTCAGCTCCACCATTCACCAGAAACTGAACGGTATCAAAATCACCTTTCTGAGCTGCATACATCAATGCGGTCCAACCCTTGTTGTCGACAACATTTAAGTTGGCACCTCTCTGGCTGAGTAAAGTAATGATATCCAAACCACTCCACGCGTTAGCAGCATGAATCAGTGCGGTTTGTCCAGTATTTTCAACGATGTTGACGTCAGCACCACTATCGACAAGAAATTGAACAAGTTCTAGGCTTCCCCTTGTCGACACTTTGATCAGGGGGCTTTTCATATTGTTGTCACAAATATTGACGTCAGCTCCAGCCTCCACAAGAAATCGGACTATATTCGTATCGCCATTCCCTGCAGCATATAAAAGCGCGGTTGATCCGTCGTTCTTGGCGACGTTAACATTGGCTCCAGTCTCGACAAGAACCTGGACAATGTCCAATTGCCCCCCTCGAGCAGCATATGCAAGAGCGGTCGACCCATCACGGATATCGACGGCGTCAACGTTCACCTCTCTACTTATGAGAAAGCGAACGATACTCCAATTTCCATTCCGGGACGCATACAATAGAGGTGTGCAATTGTGTTGGTCTGCAGCATTGACATCTGCACAACCATCCACTAAAAACTCAACCACATCCATTCTGCACTTGCCAGCTGCACACATCAGCATCGTTCTTCCAAACTCGTCTGAAACGTTGATTTCACTCTTTCCCCCCAGTAGATTTTTAATAACTCTCAAGTAACCCTTCTCAGCTGCATACATTAGCATCTTCACCTTTTGTGTTTCCAGATCGGTAGCATCACTACCGGACTCAACAAGATAACGAACGATTTTCCACTCTAGGTGCACAGCTGCAATCATGATAGGTGTCCACTTGTTATTGTCTGAAGCGTTGACATCGGCACCGCTCTCGACAAGCAACTGAACAACCTCCAATTCGTCTCTACATGCTGTACATGCATTCATAAGAGCAGTTTTACCAATATTGTTTACCGCATTGACATTGGCTCCACACTCGAGCAGAACCTTGATAATCTTGATATCAGAATACCCTGCAACCAGAATCAGCGCTGTCGATCCATTTTCATCGACAGCATCGACGTTGGCACCGTAATAGGCCAAAAACTGAACGGTTCTCCAATCAAACATCCGAGCCGCCACCAGCAAGGAAGTCCACCCGTTATTATCTTCTGAGTCGACATCAGCACCATTTTCCAGTAGAAATTGAGCAATAGCGGGGTTCATATTCCGAATAGCATACGTTAGTGCTGTCCACTTGTTCTTCCCGATAGAATTGACGTTCACGCCAAGTTTCACAAGGAATTGAACGACCTCCAAACTATTGGCCATAACGGCAAACATTAACGGCGTTACTCCTTCATTCTCAGCAACGTGGATATCAGCACCACACTGAATGAGAAGCCGAATGACGTCAAAGTTCTTACACTTCAACGTTGCATATATCAGCGTGGTTCTTCCCTGCATATCCACAGCGTTAACATCAGCGCCAACCTCAATGAGGTAACGAACCACAGCCAAATTTCCATCTTCAGCAGCCTTCATTAAGGCTGTTTGATCACGAGAATTCCGATGATCCACATCTCCCCCGTTCTCTACCAGCGCTCTCACTTGCCTCAATTCTCTCTCGTCAGTCGCCAAGATACTATTCAACTCCTCTACTATATTTAACGTAATGTCCTAGCAAATTGCTAGTTGTAAAGTGAGCCCTGCACAAGATACGATCGTTCTTAAATCAGGTTCGAAAGGAAACCCATGCAGGGTCCAGATTACCATTCGTACAGAACTTTTCATCCAGTCGATTCGATTCTGCTGAACATTTCTGGCCCAACTTACGTGTATCTAACCTACGACATCTAATTTACCATGGATTGTTGCACTGGACTTCTCACGGTCCAGGAAGCTTCTAGGGCAATTTTTATGTGTTGAAGTGCTCTTACTCGCATCACGCCACCTTCCTCCAGTCAGGTAGTTAATTTTATTAATTTTAAATTGAGTCTTACTGACTTATACAGTTTGTCTATTACCTCCATGTAACACAGACACCCACACTGGGCGGCTGTGCATTTCGGTTTCCAGTTGTGCCATCCACTACTATCATAGAGAGACCAAAAAATGCTACGATAATTTTAGCTTCGTCTTTTAGAACGATTTAAACTACTTCTAGAAGTAAGTCTGAATGCCGTGACCCATTACCAAAGTCTGCCGCGGTTTCCAATACTCACGAAATGCAAGTTTTCGGGGGGGGTGCTAACGCGAGGAAAACATGTTTTCTGCAAGAGAGAATGAGTGGACCAAAACGTGCAACAGGAGCGAGCATCACAGTAGGACAGTCAGTTTTCAATTCTCTCAAGAACCCACTACGACCCACCTCTAAGGCACCCACAGCTCTAAGCAGTGGCCATCTCCGTCGATTCAATACATTCAATCCCGCTCTGCCTGAGAGTGGCCCCCAAACGAACTCCACTACTCGATGAGGAAAGTTTTTTATTCTAGAATCTGTTACCTCGAGGAAATATTCTGCGGCCTAGTTGGTGCACAAGACTGGAACCTTCAACTTTAAAATTAATTTTAAGGAACAGCTCTTTGAAGCTGCACTCGCGATTTTGAACTGGTCGTTGTTTTTCCAAGCCTTTGTAGAAACATGTCCAGAATATGGAAAATACGAATTCAGGGACATTAAGCATTCGATGGTGTTGTTGTACGCCTGTATCCAAAGTTCGTCGAGAAAGTTTCCCGCCTACTAGCAATTTTCGTCACCTGGTACTGATACATAGTCGTATGAAGCAAGCAGGTGTCTCTAATGTCGACCGTATCATCTCTGTTATCAAGAGAGGTTGGCCATCTTTGAGTCTCGCGGAAGGATGCTCTGAGAAACGTTCTTCAGCTCTCTATCCTTTGAGATGGATCCGCTGGTCTAATAGAAGTCGATTTATGGTTTTTGATCGATTTCGTCGATGCAACTACCAGTCCGCAGCCATCTTCAAGTGGTCAACACTTGAGCGTCGAAGAACATTCTCCCGAGGTTTTTGTGGAGAATGGTGTTCATACTACTGCTGTTGACATTTGGGCCGTAGGAATCTTGATTGAGACTAGCGGGAAGAGTTGGATGGACTTTACCGGAAGATCGTCATTTTATGAGAATTTGAGATCTCTCAGGGATTATCACTGAGATATGGAAATTCCTCACTGCTGGGAGCGAGTTTTTCTGGAGAAAACGTTAAAAATACATTAAAATCTCTGAGGATCACAACAAATCTTACCGCGATTTGAGCACATGAAAACATTGCCA
>NBNE01001427.1:0-12666 GCA_002215365.1 Phytophthora megakarya | reverse complement strand
CAATCCTCACGATGCAGATGCCGACGGAGCCCTCGGTATGCAGCTGAGTGCACGTGCGACGCAATAACGAGTAGGAACTTGTGGTCCTCTGGTGCAGTTGTGACGGTCTTCGGTCTTTTCAAGGTCCCCGAAGGCACCACCTTTGCGATGGCACAACCCACGCCTATCACGGTTGCGCTGTTGCGGAGCGCAAACATACAGTGAGTCGAGCACCTCGAGGGTTCTTACGTCGGCAAAGCAACCAACGCGATGAAGCCTAACAAATCACAGAGCAACGACCAGGAACAACTCAAGGTGATGTCATGCGTACTCATTGCAATTAAAGATTGCTATTTTTTATTTGTACTCACAAGGTCTCCGTTACTGTGTCTAGGTTTCTTTCGCCGCAGGATTGTTGCAACTGATGGCCAAACAAGTTGTCCGCGACGGTGTTTCCTGTTCTTCCCGGTCTCGGCAGGAAGTTCAACCGCAAATTTACACTGCTGGAAGGCAGTCACAACCTCAGAAGAAGACAGATCTGTTATTGAGAGATTGAGCTCTTTTGCCGCTCGCTCAATTTTAGACATGAGAAGTTTTAGATCACTGAGTCGTTTATGTAGATTTCCACTACCCAAGTCAATAGGAAGCATCTTGCGGAATGGTGGTAGTTTTTGCGCTGAATTTCCACAGCACCAGTGAATCCAAGTCTGCTCAGGGGTTCCAGTTGGAAGCTTTACTCCCTTCGGAAAAAGTGCATAGCACCACACCAATTGTAAATTGGGTAGGCTGGATATTGGTCTGTCACTGTCTCCGCAACAGCATCACTGTTGGAGTCAGAATCAAGGCAATTATCACCATCAAACGCAGACTGATCGCGTGAGGACGCAGAACAGCTCCAGATCCACCATCTTTCCTCTAGTCGAACAGAATCTCGAATCGATTGGAGAATCTCGACAGATTCTACTCACAATCTGTCGTAACGTTGCTACAGAACAGCAAAAGGTTTTCTCATTCCTAACAAATAAGTCTCGTTGCCCTGGCCAGTATCAATTATAGCACTAATATCCGTTAGAGGAGGTAGCAAACATGAATAAATCCGGTAAACCCTATTTAGCCTCACTAACACTTAGGACATCTCCACTGGTAGTGAGTAAAACTAAAACGAAGATAGGTGCAAATAAGGGAATTCGAGGCGACGACGTGTCCACCGATGTTGGAGGTAGCATGCCAGTAAAACTAAAATCTAACCTTCGCGGTGAATAAAAACTAACCGCAGCGCGTTGGAGTACTTCCAGCAGTACGACGGTGATAGTGAGGACGAGTTGATCACTGTGTTGGCCGCCTATACCTCCTATAACTACGGAACCGTACCACCTCCGCGTGGATTCTCTACTGAGCAATGCCCAAAAGTCGACCGAGGAGTCGAGGAAGGTCATGCTCGCCTCATTCACGACCTATTTTGCTGAAACTCCTGTCTACAGTCCTCGCACATTTCGCCGGCGATTTCGCATGCGCCGCCTTCTCTACATCAGAATTGTCAAAGCAGTCGAAGCACACGACAACTACTTCGAACAGAGGCATGACCCAACAGGGAAACTGGGACTCCCCGCTCTGCAAAAGTGTACAGCAGCAATAAAGCAGCTTGCACATGGCATGCCTGCTGATCCTGTCGACGAGTACTTAAGAATCAGGGAAAGCACCGCTATCAAAAGCTTACTCCGGTTTTGTGCCGCTGTTATTGCTGTATTTGGTGATGAATACCTAGGCGAACCAACCACGGAAGATAGTGTGCGCCTAGCAGCGATGCACGAGGAGCGCGGTTTCATTGGGACGTTGGGCAGTTTGGATTGCATGCACTGGGCATGGACAAAATGCCTAACAGCTTGGGCAGGACGATATACCGGCAAAGAACAAGACCCAACCATTGTACTGGAAGCTGTAGTCTCAAGGGATCTATGAATTTGGCACGTATTATTTGGGATGCTAGGCTCCCATAACGCCATTAATGTCCTTGAGCGCTCCGATCTGTTTTCAAGCCTCACTAATTCCGACGCTCCTCAATGCCGTTACACAATTACTGGCAACGACTACGACATGGGCTATTGTTTTGGCTGACGTTAGGTAGGAAGGTCGAATTTGTTCACATCTCCTTCTCGTATTCTAAACCATCTCTGTCTCTGCTGAAAACTTTGACAGGTATCTATCCTGCATGCGCAACATTGGTGAAGTCTATTCCATTCCCAAGGGACATCAAAGAAAACACTTTGCTACGAAGCAAGAAGGTTTGAGGAATAACGTTGAACGGAGATTTGGTGTTTTACAAGCGAGGTTTGCAATTGTCAAAGGCTCCAGCCGATTCTGAAGTCCCACGGTTCTAACGAATATCATTGAAGCAAGCGTTATTCTCCACAATGTAATTGTTGAAGACGAACGTGGCAAAAGTCTGCCTTGGGATTACGACGACGCTTCAAACGTAAGCGTCTATCACATCGCTGCCGATGGTTAGGAAGATCACAATAATTCTGATATTGGATTTGATAGTTTTCTTGCTCGACTAACAGCAATTCGAAGCGAGCATATGCACATTCAACGTCAAAAGGATTTAGTATAACGCTTGTAGCAACTCAACGGAGTTAACATTGACTAGTTAACTCAATCCTAAATTGAATTTACTGTGGTTTTACTACAACTCGTAGACTAACGCATTACTTGACTTCGAGTCCCGCTGGCTTCATCGATATGTATCTTGTCATCCCATCATTACTACTAAAATCAAGTCTATGTTTCTCCGTGACTACGCAGAACGTGTAATTAAGTTCGTTTCTGGATGCGACGCTTACAATTTCCTTTGTAGGATGGCGTTGTGTCGTATTTCAAAACTAACCCAACGTATCATCTACTATATGATATCATTACTATATATAGCATATATTAGTTACCTAGTCGAGGACTGGATTCATTTTGTCTCTTCATCTTTTTTTCAGACGCAAGCCGGGTTTGCGCACTACACGGCTGGACGAACTTTCGGTTACATATGCGAGATTTGGCATCGATCGCTATCATGTGGGGCTTAATCAACTTCATTTATGCTTCTCGAGATTGGAGTGGCGTCTCCAGCAAGGGGCGTGGGGCGGGAAAAAGCAACAAACTGGGCTTGGCTACTGGCTTAATCTGCCTATACTTAGATAAAACAAATCCAGGTAATCTTCTCGTGAATCGCAAATCAGTCTTCGTTCAACTGGACGTCATTGATATCTTGGTTGCGGAAGCCGACCATACTGTCAGTGGAGGAATTCAATGTCTTCTTCGGTAACATTGTCGTCGTTTAGAACAGTTCGCTACTACTATCGTTTCGATTTAGGCCTAGATAATCATAAATATGTCTTTTAGTTTTTCGTATTCGCAAGTCAGCAGAACTTGACGTAACGTTACCCCTTAACCAAATTCGTTTTATACTATTTCCACACATCATCTATGTTGCTGAGATGTACGATTCTCGCATGCAACCACTTCTCCGCTTAGCAAAATAATAATGTTTTGGGGCGCCCTTTTATTATAAGGAAGCTACAAAGTCGTTGGATGCATACCTTTGATCATAAATGTTCTCGTACGGGTCCGATTCTCGCATGCAACCACTTCTCCGCTTAGCAAAATAATAATGTTTTGTTGCCGCCCTTTTATTATAAGGAAGCTACAAAGTCGTTGGATGCATACCGTTGATCATAAATGTTCTCGTACGGGTCCCTAAAGTTCGCTAACTATAGAACATAGTGTGTTTCCTGTAGTAAATCTTACCTGGTCTTCAAATCTACTTAGAGCCATAATGTCAAATCATGACAGTTAGATATTCTGATTTTGGCAAACAAATTGCTCACTAACTTATGTCATAAAATCATAACAGTGCCCTTAGATTTTGGTTTGAACTACTACACCGTTTTTAGGTTTTAAGCCATAGAAGTTCTAATGGAAATTGCTTCTTGATATGCGCCTAGATATTACATCATTCTAATTAATGTTGCACGAGGTCTTTTGATGAAATACTTTTCTTATGCATGGTCGGGATAATTATAATTTCCTATATGTCTTAATAGCCTATTTTCGGTCCATTCGGTTGATGAAACTGTTAATCTTGCTTCTTCATGCTTATACGTATAATGGGGTAGTACCAAGAAAAACTAAGTAGTAGTATGACCGGTGTCGTTGGTATTGTAACAGGATTACCCGAAACGCTAACAAAACGCTTACCGGTTAAAGTTAGAGGTTTTCCGTCTTGGTGTGTCCGTACTCCAAGACTGCATTTGAAAAGATCCTTTTGATAAAGTGCAATGGCGTCGAAGTGGAGCCACATCTTTGCTGAATCACACTCTACAACTACTGAGGAGGAGATTAATGAACGTCTCAACAATTTTGTGAAAATCCCAGAGAACATCAGAGTCACCGAGAAAGAGACAGCAGCATTAGTAGCACTGACAACGGGACTGGATGTTAGGAGTCAATTCAGAAACTGAAAAGACATAAGGCACCAGGGACAACGGATTTGAACCATGTTTTTGACATACATTTCGGAGACCAGTTAACGCCAAGACTACCAAAGTTGTGCAACGCGATCATGGGTGGAGATGGAGTTCCAAAAGCTTTTTTAAAAGAAACGGTGGTTCCACTGAGAAAAAAGTAGATTAAACTGAAGCTATGGACTATAGACATATAGCACTGCTGAATAAGGCGTACAAATTATTTGGCAGAATCTTAGCAGAACGGATGCATTAGGTCCTACCGAAGCTCATAAATTCAACTCAGCAAGGGTTTGTGAGAAGGCGTAGCAACGATAAAACGATAATCATACTACGGGTAGTGCTGGGGCAAAGTGAAAGCAAACCTGACACTCCGTGGAACAGCAGCCGAGAAGTGTTATGCCTCGATCCCCGGGAAGCCTAGAATACGTTGGATTGAGCACTGTCAAAATTCTCAGAAAATATGCATTCTCGGTGACGTTCCTCAATATGATACACCAACTACATGATGGAACGATGCGCAATATCAAGTTAACGGCAAGCCGTCCTCGGAATGAGAGTCAATTTGGGCATTAGATATAGAATGGGTTTCCAGTGCAATATCATGAGGAAAGTACACGGCAGTGAGATATTGGGTGGGGAATATTGATATTTCTTTTGAAAACAGAGAGGTACGGGGAAACAAGAACAAATAGAGTCTTAAGATTGCGTCAAGTATGAGTAACTCAGTCAACCAATGGGTGCTTCACTCTACCGTAGTGACACGGCCGAGTATCTTCCTTCACAGGCAAGCAGTATCTTTCTTCAAAAGCAGTGACACAACTATTTGAAAATCTTCAGAAGCAATTTGGTTAGTACACAAAACAGCAATAGCAACCTCGAAACAGAAGTTGAACCCAGCTTTGGTTTTAGCATCGAGGACGGATGGAGATCCGGGACTACAAAATATTCACTCGGCGCATCTAGCCACCAGATGTAATCTAAAATATATACATGCTGAGCAAGATGCGTATTTAGTAGCCCGGCATGAAACGGTACATACATGCCAACAAACCATGTAAACCATCGGGGGTTCCTTCAGACCTACAGAACAGTAAATGCTTAAAACCCCAGCTTCGAGAAAAAGCGACGCACAAGTGACAACAGCGCAGGCGGTTCGAATAGCAGGAATGTAGGAGACCCAATTCTCTGGTATGATACCATCAGAAGCGGAACAGGACAATATCACAAAACATTAATAGTGCTGATGCAGCGCGAAGTTCAAGTTACCAGCTAGATAAAAAATATCCGATTCTCAACGCAGACTATCACGACCAGGAAAATTAAGCGCTGCATAGACGGAGGTCTTGTTAAATTCTCAGTAACATGACAATGGGCGTGTAATTACCAAAAAGGGAACCGTTAAAAGAAAAAGACAATCCAGCAAAAAGGTCGACCAAAATCCGAGATAGGATAGCGGATCTAGGTCCAGAGAAGACAACGTCCGGTGAATACTCAAGCGAAAAATTACAGTACCTATGGTAAAAGGAAAACAACTGCGCGCGCACCTCAGACAAGTATCCACCGGCCGTACGTGAATACCTAAGCCGATTCAACGACCAACTTGTTGAACTAGGCTGGGTATACGAAACCCCTGGTAGCCGCTGGGCAAGCCCAAGAGCGCTGTAATGCCGCAGTGCATTTTCAGCAGACGATGGAGCACTGCTATGAGTCGTTGCTCTACCATTTTCTAGTTATATGGATAGACGACCTACTTGCTTTTTTTCAGACGACACATACACTTATGTTGCCGAGTAAGAAACATTCTTTGTCTTGGTATTTTCATTTGGCCTCACGCTGATTGCCAAGTAAAGCTCCTTATAGTGGCAGTCTGTAAAATGGTGTGAACATAATATTAGCGAGCATGGTGTTGCGCATGACCCGGCACGTATTGACACATTGCGTGACATGCCTTGTCCAGCTACTGCTGGCGAATTACAACAATTCTTATGCGCTGCAAACTGGATGCGCGAACTATTGCTGACAATGCTCGTGGCGTACAACCGCTACAGCAGCGACTAGATATTCCATCGATCAAAAGTAATCGTACCAAACGCGTTGCTGCTGGCATTCAGATCATACTGACTGGAAAAGAGCAGTTAGTCTACACTAAAGTAAAATAACTGTTGGCTACATCAGCTACACTCGCCTTACCAGATGACTCGTCCACCATCATTGTGTGGTCAGATGCACCAGATAGTGGGTGGACAGTACTAGTGACCCAAGTAAAGAAATTTGACGAAACGTTACCAGTCGCTGAACAACATCATAAATTCTTGATGTGCTTCAGCGGAACGTTCAAGGGCGTACAGTTAAATTGGACTGTGATTGAAAAGGAAGCTTATCCTATAGCAGTCGCATGCGAGAAGCGCGATTATTGCTGATGCGTTCTCGGCCATTCCGTATATTCTGTGATCATCGGAACTTGATCCATGTCTTCGCCCCGCACACCAGTATTAAGAAGCACATAAGAGGCAAGTTACTTCGATGGTCATTGAAACAAATGACCTACCGTTGTATAATCGACCAAGTCGGTGGAGTAGCGAATGTACGGGTGGACATGCTGTCCCGATAGGCTGGCCAACCGACCACTTCGATCAATCTTAAGCGAATTACTACAAGATCTACTACTAAGCGGCGGCAACCACCGATTACTGTTGACCAGCAAACTCTCCGACCTTTGGACGATGAAGGATTTGTGTTGCCCTCGTTGGGCGAGATCGTGACAGCTCAGAGGCAGTATACCGCTCCTCCTACATCGAAATGAGGCGGCAATGGAGCTTTGCTAGTGGACAAATGCATATAGATCCCAAGCGGATGCAATGCCCTAATCCAGAGACTCTGCGTTATTGCTCATTGTGGGCCCAAGGCCACCGCGGTCTGCAAGCAATGGTCGACTATTTGTGGCGAATGTTTCACATCCCTGACACCAGAAATGTGATACTTAAGTTCGTTTCGTCTTGTCTACTCTGTCAACACGTGAAAGGAGAACGAATCGTTCACCGACCATGGAGTGACATTATAGAATGCAATGAAAGTAACAGGTCCTATACTGGGATTATCTGTCTATAGTGAATCATTCGGCAAGAGCAAATATCGGCTAGTTCTGAAAGACCACGCAACACATTTTTGCGAGCTTAGTATCTATGATGCTGTGGACAGTGCCTTTGCTACAGGAGCGCTCTTTGACTGGCACAATTGTTGTGGCATCCCACCAGAATGGATAAGTAACAAAGGAAGCCATTTCAAAAGCACAGTAGTTGCAGAGCTCTCAAAAAGACTCAGAAGCAAGCAGACATTCACTCTAGCCTACAGTCCGTGGATTAACAATTCTGTAGAGCGCATTAACCGTGACATCTTACAGATGTGTAGGGCAATGATCTTAGAGCACTAAAATTTCTAGCAAAGACTAGGTCTACCTTGTACCACTAATGAAATCTAGTATTAACCACACTGTTGTTCCTTCGCTCGGCAACCGAGCTCCAGTTGAACTGTTCACAGGACTGCCATGCCTATCGCCATTGGCAGAGTTCTACGATGCTAGAGTTAAGAAGCTGGTCAAACTACCAGCTAATACAGCAGCTATTTCTAAGCATTTGCTACACTACGTGAAAGTTTGCGCTCCATTAACCAGCACATAGCTGTTCAACGCCTCAAACAGTAAATGCTTAACAAAAGCCGAGAGCTTGGCGAGAACATCGTCAACTTTGACGCGGGAGATTACGTCCTACGACAACGTGTAGACCGAAAGAAGGCAACAATCTCCTTGTCATATGGCATGGACCATACGCAGTGGTCCGTGCCGACCCCACTCATTCCGCGTGCGTCATCTAGTGACCGCAGATGACCTCGATGTGCACACATCCCGTTTGAAATTCTCTGTGGACAACAACCTACATGTTACTGAGGAATTTCTCAAGCATAAATTCTCCCAAGTCATCCTATTGGTTATAAACGAGCTAAAAATGCCGTTGGAACAAAACTATCAACGATTATGATATCATTGTAAGCTGAAAAAGCTTAGAGTCTGTATAAGACACGTGGGAACCCCTCTCATCATTAGCTTCAGAAGTCAGGGTTCTCGTAAATAAGTACATTCAGCAACAAGATGCTAAAGTACATAAATACTGGAAGGGTAACCATACCAACTTTCAGTAGAAAATTCCCAGTAGTTTTTTCTAAATACATGTTTTTCTGAAAACGTTTGATTATGATACACTACCATGTAGACCAAGGTTATTTTATCATGTTGTCCAACGTTCAGTTCTTCAACTGCTTTATTGGCTCCAAAACAATTAGTCAAAATACACTTCAGTACAATAGACTGTACGTTGCACCAGGAACACTTGTTACATGGACAGGGCATCGATACATATGGCCCGACTATTGAAATCTTCGTTGCATAAACGAACCCATCACCAGTCTACACATCTGACTGAAGCCATATGGCCCGACTATTGAAATCTTCGTTGCATAAACGAACCCATCACTAGTCTACACATGTTATTCCTCTGACTGAAGCAGCCTTGGAGGGGCAGTGTTGTGTACATGTACCAACCAGCCAGCTTCATCTACAATAGAATAGCACCAGTATGTTAGACTCGGGCGCACTGCGACTGCATATCGCAACCGTGTATCGACAATTGTGATTACTTGGTGATGTGCATCACGCCAACATTGTTGGCAAGGAGTGTCTGGATCGACACACATGATGACTGGGTAAACGCATAACGACATCAGTGTTGACACGAACAAAGTCCAAGCAAAACCCAACGTACCTGAGCGCCTCCACCGAGGCTCCAGCACCGAGTAAGTTAGCAGTAGAGAACACTTTTATATTTTCCTACAAATACACTAGGCGATACCTTCCTGGAGCTACGTCAGCTCCCCAACGTGTCTTCAGCTTCTGAATACACCACAGCATTATGCACGTCATACCACATGAATACTACATGTACTGTTGTATTGTATCTCTATACAAGTTCATCCTATTCGGTCCTTTCACCTTCCCAGCGATTAAACACACGGAACGGGAGAATTCGCCCATCCACTACTTGTACATGTAGTAAGTATGTAGTTGTTGCCATTTAATTGGACCCTCTAATCGACACCACTCACTACACTATAGGTCACTTCGCAATTTACCTACTGTCGTCGGTGAGTAAGTCCTAGCAAGATGCATCTCTATTCGGTCGCACTCCTCGTTGCTGCTGTTCTCCTGGCAAATATTGAACGGACCACTTCCGTCGGGCTTACCACCATCAACAATCCGACAGAAATCCGCTACCAAAACGGTGTCGCTCCTACTATTACGCGGTTGTTGCGACGTTCTGTGGACAATGAAGAGAGAGCTATCACGGGCGGAGGGGCAATCTCGGGTCTGACAACCAAGATCAAGAGCAGCACGTCGAAACTCGTCGAAAAATTGGCGAAGATTAACAATTACGATGACGAATTGGTGAAAAACACTAAAATGGATCTCGTCCGAATCGACAAAATGTTGACAAAGGAGAAGCTGGAGATTTTAGCCAGAACAGTCAAAAATGCGAACGACAAGAACTTCGTTAAGAAGACCTCATCCATTGGGGCCCTCACCGCTCGCTACGGAGATGACTATCTTGCGACGACGCTCGTGACTGTCGAGAAGGAAGCAAGACAGCAACGTGACTCAGTATTGATGAAACAAATAAAACTATTGCGGAAGGACCAATTGAACAGATGGAAGAATGGTGGCAACTCCATTGACGATGTTTTCAAGCGACTGAATGTTGGCGACGACAGTCAGAAGCTCCAGGTTCTGGACGATTACATTAAACTCGTCAAGCCTTCGAATTCCGACACAACCTTATTCAACACATTGATGAAAGGATTTGGTAAACGTGAAGACAAAATTGGTGCTCTTTTGTACGCTGCAAAGAAGAATCCTAGTACGGCAGCGAAAGCCCAGAAATTTGAGAATGTTCTTGTCACCAAGTGGAAGAATGAAGGTCAATTACCAGCAAACGTCTTTCAATGGTTAAACCTTTACAAAGATGTGGATGTCGCTCTCTCTGCTGATAACTTGAAAAGAATCGCGAAGTATATGGACGATGTTAAGGATACTCGGTCATCGCTTTCACTTTATGCGAATAGTTTTAAAGAAACTGATCTGGCGTATAAACTCATTTCGAAAATACCAAAACTGCAAGACGAAGCCGCAACAACTATCGCGACAAAGTTGCAGACGGATCTTTTCACCACATGGGTAAAACGAGGAGTCAAGCCCGAGAACATTGAGTCCACTGTATTCAAGATGGTTGCTGGTGCTCCTATTTCGAAGCAGGAGAAAAGGATTGCGGCGAAGTTCGCGGAGATTTATCCTACTTTGACATAAAGGAGGTGATCAAGTGAGACCTCTTTAAGTCGATGGCGTTCATGTATGTGGCAACAATGCCTGATTGGAAAATGAGTGATCTAGGTACTTTATTAAGTTGTACTTCAAAGTAGGCTGCAGCAGTAATACATACAGATAACACATCATGTTTCACACGGGAACTCTATGATTTCGTACTACTCGAGTGTTCATATTGCAGAACAACCACTACGTACTACTCCTACTTAGTGCTAGTATACATCTAGCAGGTTGCGCTCGGTGCTCTGCGTGTTGAATGTTGTGTAGTAATTACTGGGGAAATCATATTCGATCTGTGCAACGGGAAGAGACGTGAATGTAGCGCTAGAGAACGGAATAAATGTTCGTATTTGCTGGTTTGAAGGCGCCATGAAATTGGTCTGGGATGACTCAGATGGAGACACTAAAATGAATGTTGAGGCGATTGTGACGTGAAGCAAGAGAGGTTTATGGGATTTGACAGGTAAATGGGTTGCGCAACGTCCTGTTGAAGTAAATGCTGCTCTAAGTGAAAGAGAGACAAACAATTAATGAATGAAGATGGCATTCAAAATTTTCTTCCTCGTTCTGTAGCCCGTACAGCGGTTCAGGAAAAAGGAATGACAGTGGATCTGTTGAAAACGACAAGTTTTCGACACGAAAGGGATTCACTGGTTATTCAACATGCAAAACGTACACAATTTGTTCTGTGAACCACCCTTCGGCAAGTCTCCATTCCTTTCTGCTAAGTGCGGTGACAGTAACTTTCGGTAGTCTGTGGCATGCAAAAATGCGTGGTATTTCCTCTGCTTAGTGATTGATGGGTTCAAAGCTGCTAAAACAATCCTGCAGCATCCGAGTATCATTGTGCGCGAGCGACAAGCATACTGCTGCTTGGTCTGATCTTCCAGAAATTCTTACATCATGCAGGTTGCAGAAGATCGACGTGTGTCCACTTGGTCACAATTGTGAACTGTCCATTTTAACTAACTGTAATGTATTGCATTACGCTAACGCAGCACATTAACCTTTCATTCAACGCAATAATGTCAACCCAAACCTAGGTTCGGCCAGGGTAGTTATAAGCGTTGGAAAGCTATAGTCCGGTGTACCTATTTCAGGTAACCCTTTCGCATGCGTCAGGAATGGATGGTTATTTGTGTCTTCTTCCTTCTCTGGCCTCTTCGTCAAGATCAGGTAGCCGTAGATCTTGCTGCTGATCGGTGCCTTCCAGTCCTTGACATGACCCGGATAATATCTGCTCTCCTTCTTGCACGTTGACTGTATTGATCTTACGCTTCCCAGCAAGCCTTTCGACCACCGACGTCTTGACTCCAAGTCCGGATCAGGAGTTCGACGCCTTGATTTTGATGTGCGGACTGTACGTGCAATAAATAACCGGTTATAGTTTTGCAGCCAATTCGTTTGGCCGCATTAGCTTCGAGGCCTTCTTTTATTTGCAACCTCACAAATAGCAGAGCACGTCGAAGTTCTCTGTGTGGAGTTAGTAGAATCTGCACTAAATGTCCAATCGAGCACGAGCTGCTTTCATGACGCCTGCATCATATCGCCGAGATGATGCTGGAAATGTGCGCAGTTCAACTGGTTGGATCATTTCTTGTGCTGTCCGCGTGTTCTGACATATTATGTCACTCATATGATATGAGCTATATCGTAATATGACAATATTATTTACAATATCGCATAAAGCGTAGAAAAATCTATCCGAAAACGAGAGGTGATCCGTGTCGTTCGTAAGAAATACTA
>NBNE01001426.1:0-12668 GCA_002215365.1 Phytophthora megakarya | reverse complement strand
TAACACGACCGCAAGTACAGCAGCACCCGCCGCCACAATTCCGCACCCTATCAAATACGCCATGAACATCTTGAACGTCATTGGGTCCTTTGCAACTTCCAGTATTTTCCCGGGAACCCAATCACTGGGAGTCGATAGAAAACCTGGAGGAATTATTATCCTCTCTTCCCCATCTCCATTAATAGCCTGGTAGCTTCCTTTGAAATGATGCAAGCTCCTAGGAACCGTGATCACATCGGATACAATGTTAGTACGTAGAACCTTCTCATTGATTGGTGCGTCACATTTGAAGATACCACACCGTAAACGAAAGTAAGCGGTACATGTATTATTAATGGCACGTGATGCTGTTCCAGACTAAAAATATGCGACGAGACAATTGTTACCGACTGCTCCAGACTCGGTACCAGACTGTACCAGACATGCCCAGATTCGACTAGCCTCGAGCCAGATAGGTTCCAGACTAAAAGAGTGGGTTTATCCAGTTGTTTCTATGTAGAGTTTACAGTCCGGATAACCATTCTGAGATAAAGTGACCTAATTCGTCCCTGCATAGTCCATATAAGTATAGTTTTGTGGAATGATATGTAGAATTACATTTAGTAGTACAAGTAGAATTATCGCTAGACATCAAATATACCACGTTTAGCAGCTATCTCTATACTGGTTGGTATCCCTGTTGTGCAGCCTCAAGGCTACACCACTTTCCAGTAGTTCGCTCTAGGTAAGTAGAACTCCATGTAGAATGATATGTAGAATTGATTTAGTAGCACAAGTAGGACGATCGAATTGAAGTAACAATCCATTTGCTTTATGTCACTTTCCGTGATTTCACCCGTAGCACATTATAAAGTATCGATATCGTAGAGATTGCAGCATATGCTTGTTGACGGATCTCCATCGTGGTACTCCAGTAAACTGTTCAAGATTTAGCAATACATACACACCACCGTTGTAGCTGTCGTATTCTAATCGGACATCCGTGCAGCTGTCGTGTAAAGTGTACGTAGTTCCAGTTGTGGTTGTGTTGAGAAGTTGTGCTAATTTGTGGGCCGCTGCGCGAACAAAGGTTATATACTTACACCACATTGGGTCGTAGATATGGACTTCCTTTGTCGGCAACCTGAACGTAATGCTGCACAAATGGTTCCCGTTACCATTGAAATAGATAAGTATGAATTCGCTACGAGATGATCGTAGCATTGTTCGTATTTGCTCAGTGTCCACCGTAACCAAACCATTTAAAACAATTCCCAAAATTGAAGGATCCACGAACGTCACGTTATCGGCCTTGTCGAATAGTTTTCTTGCCACCACGCACATTGAATCATCACACAAAACCCCTTAGCTGCAAGATCTAGGGCGTGATTCTGTAGAACAGCAAGTTAGTATCAAAAACGTGACAATCAGTATCGCAAATTCACTTGTGTTTCCGAGTCCAGAGTTAGTGGTATGTGCTGGATTGTAGCTAATGCGTCTAAACGGTCTACTATAAAATGGCTCGGGAGGGCATGGCATAAATCGAGTTGCTGTATCCATGCTAATCCACAATTAATATATGAGATAGCCTTCATCGCGCGATGCCAATTTTCAAAGTCATAAGGATAGACGCACGAAAAACTCCAACTCTTTGGATATCAATCGCGACATCTTTCTCGGCCAGCCCTCCACTTTTCTACTGTAATACAGAGACCGTGGTACTGTATTTGGATATATAGGATTGTGCAATAACCCGTTGAAACTCTTCAGGTTTGATTAATGGTTTTGTCGCCGGCAAACCCGAAGTCTTGTGGTTTTATGTTGGTTGTCAACTCCTATATCTGGAAAGCTTTCAGTGGTTTAGTCGATACATACGTTTCGTCGCCCGTTATAACGTCCTGGATTGTGATAAAACTGATATCTATGCTGTGGAGTTTCGAATCAAGGCGGGTTAGTTCAATCCCTTTATTCTTTTTTTGCCTGGGGCGTCGTTTTAGGTATTCCACGAGGCCGAGACGGAGAAACAATTTGTATGTCATCATTAAGTGATACGACAGGAGTAAGCGTTCTACGAAGATCTCGATAATTATTTGAAAGACACACGTTGGTACTGACAGTATCAGGATCAGTTCCCTCACGAGATGATTCTAAGACACCATTCAACGAAAAACAACCATCGCTTAGTACTGATAATTCTTGCAGCGCGCTCGGTGTGGGCAACGGTGACGAAAAATCCTGTGATGGAAGGTCATCATCTCCGTTTAAATTCGAATTGATTTGCGTACACATGATGGTATTTTGATGATTCACACTCGATATCTCAGAACGTTGTACTTCACTTCCGATGGACAAAGTTCAAAGTCATCATAAAATCGAACGAGCTCATCGAATCGTTAGTCTTCGAATAGGGTTACCACGCACTTTAAAACCTTTTGAGCGGATTTGCATTCACCCATACCCTGTTCTTTCTAGTACAGATGTCATTGGCAATAGTTTATGCTTCACGATATATCCGGTTACTATCCCATGATTGACTGACACTATGAGAAAAGATCGATTCAACACAAAAAGGAGTTACCACGGGAGAAAATCAGTTGTATTGTCCTTCAACGTCGACAACAACCAACGCTTATTAATAACTTTGCTGGGATAACATTGCCCATCTCCATATCTTTCCGGACGGAAAAAATGTATCTGCATGGCAAAAGTCTGGTACTCATAAACAGAAAAGAGTATTACCAGTTTATGGATTGAGTATTCAACACCCAGTGATTCATTCCCCTCTTTCTTATTTTTGAGGAACAATATCCCTGGAAGATCTTCGTACTAGCTGTAGGAGGCCCGATGTAGGGCATAGTCATACTGTTCGTATATTAATTCGCATGCGTGACGGCTAACCAAATTGATAACAAGTGCTATCTCCACATCGTACTCTGCATGATACACAACAGCTAACTTGTAAATGTGACTACTTAATTATTGCTCTGTCCGCGACTTCGCGATTGATACAACATTATTAACGCCACACTCTCATCCATCCCCATCGAACCGTTCACGATGTCCTTTATCTGCTTCCAAGACGCTTCCAGTCTATTGTTGGTATTATTTCCTAGTGTTAAAGCATTCTGACGCGTATATCAGCTGTAACGGGGTAACACGAAACTTCTAACCGGAACGCTAATCAGTTAGAGTTTGAAGTTTCCTGTTTTGGTGTGTTCACACACCAAGACTGCATTTGAAGAGATTCTACTGGTAGAGTGCGCCACACCTCTACCAATCAGCGATGTGAATCACTGCCAGCCACCCGCTGAGAGTCCCTTAGATATTTGATAAACGGTTTAGGAAGATAGCCCTTTAAACAAACAATACAGTTCTCATTTTACGCTATCTTGTTCCTATCTTGTCTTACCGTACACACGATGCGTGTGTACGCTATACGACGTGGGCATACCTAAGCTTCCTCCTACACATGCGCACACGTGTAAGCCAACTAGTAAGCCCTAGGCCCACTACACCTGGTAGCACTTTGTAGTCCGTCCAACGACCGCCTACCTTGTTCGTATGAGTTACGAACACAGGCAAGAGAATCTTCCGATGGACGTGTCGTCCGTCGGAAGCCCGAGCACGTCTGGTACGCATGTGGTGCGTACAGAGTGCCCCCACCTGGCGGATCCTAAGTGGGAAGCGCTCGGACGACTGTCAAAAGTCATTGGAGAGGCGGTCGTAGCGACAATGCTGCGCACGCTATCACCGACAGAACAACTTGGTGTTGCTCTGGGATTCATCATGATAGAGCAACATGAGGTTGCTACCTCGAAACCAGTGTCTCCGGGGGAGACACCGCGGAAAGAATACCTGAAGTTACGTGTCAGTAACTACATGGGCAGAGAAGGCGAGACCCTTCTCCGCTGGCTTGTCGAATTAGACACTGCCGTAATGGCTCGACGTCTCGTCGACCCATTGGCGAAGGTCTCCTTCGCCATGTCTTGTCTTGGCGGACGCGCATGGGGTTGGGCCTACGGGGGCCGACTCACTGCTTCAGAACGTACAAATGCTTCAAGGAGGAGCTCAAACTCACGTTTGATCCCCCACAGAATGAGTTCCGGTCGAGAGCGGAGTTTCTCGACCTGCAACAGGGTAAGCATGATGTACATGCTTACGCTCAATGGGCTGGGTACTTGGTCTCGAACGTCGTGACCGACTCGATGGACGAGGCAACCAAGGTCTCCACGTTCATGAAGGGGTTGAGAGATGGGCCTGTGAAGACCTATCTGTTCCGAGAGTACCCGAGTACTCTCGAAGCTGCAATTACCCTCGCAATGCAAGAGGAGGTTAGGCTAAAGAAAAGCTAAACTGCACACGAACGTACCATGCCCACCTCGGCTGGCTGCTAAGATGGAAGGTCCTGAACCAATGGAGTTTTCGTGTGCATCTGTTGTCGGGCAGCAGAAGAACAAGGGAAGCAACGTGCCATGCTTCCGGTGCGGAAAATGGGTCACTACGCACGTGAGTGTACGGCACCAGTGCACTCAAGCCAAGGTCGACGTGGCGATACTGGGTATCGTCACGATCGAACAAAAAACGCAGGGGACCAGTAGGCGCGGGGCACCCTACTGGTAGTGCCGTCACGCGTGTCTACAACGGACACGCGATATTAAGGACTGCAGCCCCCAGTGAGAGGGAATCTCACTGCGAAGTGTAAGATGACATGCCAAACCTTGTCATCTTGATGGTGAAGTCGATGACGAAGAGATCAGACTCTCTTCGGGTGTTGGTTGACTCGGGCGCGTCGAACAACTTTGTTCGTCAGCAAAGTCTACCGTTGTTGGACGTCGAGGAGAAGCATGCGCCGGGACCGAGACTCTTCATGGTGTGTCTGCCGGGCAGACAGAAGCGCCAACAGTGGTCGTCGAGACGTTGAACGTCTTGACGGGGGCCTGTACTGGGTACCAGTACGAGAAGATGGAGTCGGAGAACCGTCCGACTGATACGTCGGAGTTGATCTCGCTTGCAGTCACTTGTACGATGGACACATCGAACAGCTAGGCATTCTTTCGGACCGCGAAAGAATAACAAGCGAAGCAGAAGAGTTTATTCAACTCTTCGCTGTAAGCGCCACTGAGAGTGGAGATACGCTCAGTGCTAAGACGATGAAGGAACGCTTCGAGGTGCAGAGTTGGGACTCGCTGAAGTCGAGTCCCTACTACGAGATAATGCGATAGCACAGAGACATGCTCTTGGACGAGATCCCTGTGGAGCTTCCGCAGGACAATGGAATACAGCAGGAGATTGATCTCGTGCCGGGGACGAAGTATTGCGCGACGCCGCAGTGGTCACTGCCACGGGAGCAAGTGAAGGCGATCGACGACATCTTTGAAAGTCGTCGCAAGGCAGGACAAGTGCGGGAATCAAAGTCCCCGCCCAGCGCACCTACGTTCTGTGTCAAGAAGCCACAGGGTAGATGGCGCATCGTTTATACGTACAACAAGTTGAACGATCGACGATACTGGCACAGACGTCGATACCTCGAAAAGATATGATCGTCGATTCGATGTCCAAGAGCACCATCTACAGTGCTCTTGATCTGAGAGACGGGTTCTATAAGATCCTTGTGCGTGAGAGCGATATTCTTCTCACGGCGGTTAGCACTCCAAGCGGTATGCTTTGGGAGTTGCTGGTTATGCCGCAAGGCCTTAAGAACGCCCCTGCGACCTTCAATAGGTGTGCGACTTCGCACCGAGTTACTTCGAATATGTGTACAGCCGTGCTGTGAACGAGAAGACGGACGTCGAGATGCACAAGTAGCATATCTGGAAACTGCTTGGGCTCATGCGCAAGCACAAGCTCTATGCGAACCTGAAGAAATGCATCTTCTGTGCGAGCGAGATACCCGTGCTAGGGTGTCTCGTTGGGGAAAATGGCGTACGCCCTGACCTCGAGAAGGTCATAGTGATCAATGAATGACCCACGCCATCCAACGTGAAGAAACCGCGGTAGTTGCTTGGCCTTGCCACGTACTTGTGCAAGTACGTGGACACCTACGCAGGCAAGATTCGCCCCCTGTCGCAGCTTCTGAAGAAGGAAGCTGCGTGGGTATCGACTGCTGAGAGTCAGCAGGCGTTCGATGCAGTCAAGCCGGGCTTTACTGACGCGCCGAGCTTGGCTGTGACTGACCAAGATCGTCCATTTCACGTAGTATGTGACGCATCCGATTTTGCGATCGGATGTTCGTTAATGCAACTCGACCGCGAGGGCCGTGATCAAATCGTCTACTACCAGTTGCGTCAGCTGAAGCCGGCTGACCAAAACTATCTGATACATGACAAGGAACTCCTTGCCATGCAGTATGCACTCGCAAAGTTCCGAGTGTACTTGCTCGGCAACACGCTGTTCATGGTCTGTACGGACCACGCGACGTTGCGGACGGCGGTGAAGTCTCCGCCCATTTTGCAACGAATAGCGAGATGGTTGTCCTTCTTCGCGGAGAACAACTTCCGGGTCGAGTACAAACCCGGAAGGTTGAACGTCGTCACAGACACATTGTCGCGACGACCGGATGATGCTGTCAAGACAGCCGACGTCAACCGGGTTGACGTCGATCGAACATACACACCGCCTAGTCCTTGTTGGACGAGGTGAAGGCCGCGTATGCGAATGACGCAGACGCGAAGCAGCTGATCGAGTTCCTCTCAGCTCCTTCCGACAAAGCACGTCGGAAGTTGCCCCCTCGTCTACGAGCAAGTGCACACCGGTATCGTGTGCACGACGGTCTACTGGTTTACAGCGCTGTAGACGACAATGTGGAACGCATTGTCGTGCCGAATCATCTTGACCTGCGCTGCAGGATCATGTACGAGTATCATGCTGTCCTCATTCGGTACGTGAGAAGACATATTCTCTTCTCACGAGAGACTTCTACTGGAACCACCAGTACAAGTGGGTGCGCAAGTACGTACGTACTTGCGATGTTTGCCAGCGAGTAAAGCCACCACCTCACTCGCAGGTTCCTTTGCAACCACTGCCGACTCCGTCGGAGCGTTGGGAGTCCGTCTCGATGGACTTCTTTTTTTGGCCTTCCGCCCGATTCCAGGCGGAAGATTGGTATTTTTGATCTTTGTTGACCGCTTCAGCAAGATGGTGCATCTTGTTGCTGTCACAGCGGATGTGATCTCCGTACATACGGCACGTCTGTTCGTTGATATGGTGTTTAAGCACCATAACATGTCTAACGACTTTGTGTCGGACCGCGATCCGCGCTTCACCGCGCGTTTCTGGCAAGAAGTGTTCACACTTCTTGGAACGAAGTTTTCAATGCCGATTGCAGCTCATCCGCAGGCGGACGGGCAAACCGAGCGCGTGAACCACGTGCTCGAAGTTTGCTGAAGAGCTACGCCCGGTCGTTCCACAACTGGCCGACTACTTGCCGATGGCCGAGTTTGCCATCAACACTGCGGTGCATGCCTCGAATGGGCATACACCGTTCTTCGTGAACGCCATGCGGCATCCACGCCTTCCAAGCACGCTCGGGGCGGTGGCTTCCTCCTTAAGTGGGGGAGGATCTACGGTTACGCTCGAACAACCGCAGAGTACAGCTGATGCGGCCTATCAGCTGCGATGACACGTACGAGAACGAGAGCCCGCACACAACAAGGCGACGTGTCAGTGCCGGGCACTGACACTGTGAAGAACTAAGAGCAGACAAAACCTGCTTCGGCCAAGGACAACGCGTCTGTGCGGAGCACAGACACGTCGAAGACTCACGCGCAGGCCGGGCCTGTTGCATGCACAAGTGATGTATCGATGTCGTGCATCTATATTGAGACTCTTCACACGGAGGCTGGGCCTGCTGCAATCGCACACGAACTGTCAGTGCCAGGCACTGACACCACAAAAAGCCACACACAGTCTGGGACTGATGTGAAAAGAAGTGGTGTGTCTGTGCAGGGCACAGACGCGGCAAAGACCAATGAACTGGACCCTCAAGCAATTAACTTTGTCCGGGAACGACAAGCAGTTGTTCAATTTGTATAAGGTGCAATTGCAGCTTCCGCGGAACGCAGACAATGTTGGCAGGGGTAATTCAAAAATGTTTCATTAGTTTTCATTAGTTTTGTTATCTACTCAAAGCCTGCCGACACATGCGTTTCTGGATTCGCAGCAAGCAAGTTTGCTCCGCGCTTCATTGGGCCATTCACGGTGGCAGAACGTCACGGCAGTGCATACACGTTGGAAGTTCCTTCTGACATGAAACTGCACCCAACGTTCTATGTTGGGCGCCTGAAGCCCTACGTGCAGCCCGAGTCATCTAGTCGTGATGACTCGCCGACGACGACGCGCAGCGCGACCTCAGCTTCTCCTCAAGCCTCTTCACCTTCTCCCGGAGAAGGCGAACTTCTTCCGACACCTCGATACGGATGTTTGAGGTGGTCGGAGCGGCTTCGGCCACGTAGGCCTTCTGCACATTCATCTGCTGCTTCATCTCAGCGATCCGAAGAACCCGAACGCGCTCAAGAGCATCCACGCGAGCGTGGATGCTCTTGGGCATGGATGCTCTTGAGCGGCCTGACGACCGTGGTCAGCCAGAGGTCGACCATATTATGAGTGTCCGGCACCGCCGACAGAAACTCTGTCCGCGGTACGATCCACCGCGAGGTGGATCGGATTGTTGCTCATACCAGTCCGAAGGCGAACCGACGTCCGGTTCGTTTTCGTATTCGTTGGAGACAATCAGTCTCCTACGAGATACGTGGTTTCCCCGAAACGTCCTGTTGACGGACGTTCCAGAAATGGTGAAGGCGTACGAAGCCCACCATGGACCGGAGGCGTAACACTGCGGGGGACAGTGCTTCGCGGAGTGTTGTGCTCAGGCACAACATTAGGATGCTGACGCGGGCAAGCGAGCTTAGAACGTAGCCCCTTAACGTTTGCAGGTACACGGTTAGTCGTGTACCCGGTAAGGTCTCTCTCGCTGATGCGGGGAGCACCAGGAGGGCAGTGCGGGCAATGAACGCCCACTGGCACTACACAAGGAATATTTGCGTTAGCGGAAGCTTCGTGAACGCGTTGGACGACCGAAGTAACGGAGTAGTTCATGAAGCGCTCTCGAGCGGAAGCAATTCGCTCGCGATAGGCTGTCGAGTCGATGTTGAAGTTTTCGACAAACGGATTAAAGCTTTGACAGAGTGCCTGCCACTCGGGCACTCTGCTTCGCCCCGGGTGTTCTTCGAGCTCCAATACCGGAGCTCGCGAAAGAGCGAGACGTAGTAGTCTCGCCTTTGATTTGTCATCGGATCAAAGTCCTTTTAGGCAGCGTCAGCGTCGTCGACAATTCGATTGTCGACGTACAACGGTATCTCGTTCGGAGGAACCGTGTACCCGTACCGAGCTGTAATAACACGCTCGGACGCTATCCAAGGATAGCGCACTGAGTCGTCAGTGCGCGTGGCATCGCGTTGCTTCAAGGAGATGACAAGCGCTTCCAGTCTGGAAGGCACTGCATCACTAACGCTTCGCGGGCGCTTCGATGATGAAGCGTCCGAATCAGCTTCACCGGGGCGGCGAGTCCCAGCCGCAGGCTTGGAGTCGTAAGCCAGGGAAGACGAGGGTACCTCATCTTCCCTTGCTCTCCCTAGTCCACGGAATACCACCGTCGGTCGAGAGGACCGACGAATCATCGAAGACAGTCTTAGGGCTGTCTGGCTTCGCGACAACAGCGCGCTTCCTCGCCTCGAGCTGGAGCTTCTTCTCTTGGAGCTCGAAGTACTTATCGACAGAGAAGCTCTTCTCTGTCGTGCCACTTAGCGGTGTCAGCGTTGCCGACGACATAGGCGTGGAAGTATGCACCGACACGAGGGTCGGTGCGGACGCGGGATTAGTCGCAGGCGTCGCGACAGAGGTAGACGCGGACACTGGCGCAGATGCTGGTGTGCGCAGTGAGGCGCTCATTGCGAAATGAGCGCGGAGTGCTCTTGGAGGCTTGACGGACCCGTCAAGGCTTGGATTGATGTGTTGAGACCGGCACGTCATATCTGAACGGGGGTGTAACGGGGTTACACGAAACTTCTAACCGGAACGCTAATCGGTTAGAGTTTGAAAGTTTCCTGTCTTGGTGTGTTCACACACCAAGACTGTGTTCACACACCAAGACTGTGTTCACACATCAAGCCTGCATTTGAAGAGATTCTACTGGTAGAGTGCGCCACACTTCTACCAGTCAGCGATTGTGAATCACTGTCAGCCACCCTCTGAGAGTCCCTTAGATATTTGATAAACAGTTTAGAAAGATAACCCTTTAAACAAACAATACAGTTCTCATTTTACGCTATCTTGTTCCTATCTTGTCTTACCGCACACACGATGCGTGTGTACGCTATACAACTTGGGCATACCTAAGCTTCCTCCTACACATGCGCACACGAGTAACCTAACTAGTGAGCCCTAGGCCCACTACATGAGCACAACGTATCTTTACAGTTATCCCGGTATCGTACGAAGTAGTCTTTAAAACGATGCATCCATTCCTGAACACTGTTTTCATTACGTCTCAAATCGCGGTTTGCATTATTCACTTCTGATATCGCATTCACTGATAGCCTAATGTCCTGTGAATCACGATTAGAAATTCCTGATTTAGCCGAAAAAGCGCCAGAACGTCTTGAGCCAGATCCAATATTGATCAAGTGTGCAAATATTTCCGATGTTTTTCAAATTCACGTTCACTCGATGCATAAACCAATAGGCGAATACAACTGCTCAACTGTTCCTTCTGTCAGACATCAAACCCGTACGCACCACTTGCACTCTTTCTCACTTAGATATTTGATGACGTGAAATTGACATAACAGAACTCGAACACCTGGAAGAGCTGCCTTTAGCACTGCTATTTCAGTGAAGTCATTGTTGACAATGAAGCACTGGATCTCACGCCACTTTGGATTGTTCAACTTGAATTCTTCAATAGCAGTCAGTAAGGTCTCGGATTACTCGTGTTTTAGCAACCAATGCTGGACAAATTGGCTCTTTCCAAAGACGTCATGCGCCATGAAAGAAAATACTATATACTTGATCTTGTTTGTACAGTGAGTAGCATCTATCAAAAGAACTTCTGAAAACCAGGAGAACGCTTCACGCATGTGCAAAGTCTGCATCTTAAGACAAGTTGCAACTTTCTCAAAACATGTACTGGTGAATGGTTTTCTTCTTGGTCCCAGCTTTTTGCAACGTATTCACTGTATCGACAACGTCTGCTGGAATAGCAAAACGTGTCTGTGAATAAATACTGAACATCTTGGAGATAAGCTCGTGAATATGATTCCAGACCAGAACCAGACTGTTATATGTATAACAGGTGGCAGTCATGTGGCGACGACGGTGGTGACGACGTGCAATCGACAAGGCGTCGACGTTTACAGATGGGCGCGCAGGTGGACCAGGCTGGCAAACTTGGCGCGGTGGTTGAAGCTCGGCAGCAGAGGAACAGGTCCGACGCGTCCAGAAGCCACTTCGTCCAGGTGTTGGCCAATGCCCAAGGCAAGCTGAACGAGTCGGTAGGTCGGGCGGAGCACCACATGCAGCTGGGTTACGGTCTGGACGGAATATAGAAGGAGAGTGCTACCGTACGTGAGGACCGAGCGATCACGTACGTGGATCAGACGGATCCGAGCGTGAACCGTTCACGTGGGAGACCTTCCCAGCTCACTCATCAAAGTGCCAGCCAGAACGCAGGCTCTGAAGAACACGATGGCTTGGGCGCAAGTCGACCAAGTGCAGCTGCACGCAACGACGGTCAGTGGCAGCATTGACCAGAACGACGGAGACGTACGGAACCGGACGACGGGCAGGGATCAAGTCGGGCTTCTTAGGCGACGCGAACGTGGGCAGCCGGTAATGAGACACAGTCACCGCCGGTACGGCCCTGAAGCGCGAGCGTGGGTTCTGGAGGGCGACAGGAGCGCTGTCAGTAGGGCGGTGACGTAACTCACTGTGAAGAGTACGGGGAGTTAGCGGGGAGTTAGTGAGACGCCCATGGGCTATATTGAGAACGTTAATAAATAGGGCTAGGTCCGGCTGCTTTGCGGCCAGTAACGCGTTATGTTAAGTCGGTGACAGACCTCGGAAGATGACCACAGCAGCACAACTGCGTGCTACGCGACCCGCTGGCAGGCGAGCGACCGCTGACCTGTTACATGTGATAGAGCAGTATGAAACTCGTCTGGAATTGTATTCCAGACGAAACAAAATTCAGCAAACCTGTGGTGGACACTCCATTCGACGGCTTTCTTGTCGAAGTTGGTTTCCTTGGACTCTCTGCGTGGACGTTCCAGCGTGTTTACACTCCAGGCCTTTCGAATATTGCTCGAACGACTGTGGAACAATTAAGTCTGAATTCT
The DNA here is from genome assembly GCA_002215365.1 of Phytophthora megakarya. Lineage (NCBI taxonomy): Eukaryota > Oomycota > Peronosporomycetes > Peronosporales > Peronosporaceae > Phytophthora > Phytophthora megakarya. The sequence continues at coordinate 300 of NBNE01001426.1, read as the reverse complement.
TGACCTTCGTATTACGTGCATTGACAGGTTTATTTTTCTTGATCGAAAAAGCTAGGCTTCAAATGTTAGTACGTACATTTAATCCGTCGATGTCACTTACAATGATGTTACTTGGTACGTTCGTGCTTGGTAAGCATTTAGGAAAGCATAGAAGTGCTCCAAGAACCCAACTGATGCATCTCCAACTCTGGCGCAATATTGGTAACACGCCGACTTGCTACCTGAATTATGTTTAATATATTTTTCTAATAAGTATTCCAACATCATTTAAGGTTATACTTGAGCTAGAACTTCCTACTG
>NBNE01001425.1:0-12672 GCA_002215365.1 Phytophthora megakarya | reverse complement strand
AACTCCATTTACTATACGGTTGTACTTATTAATACCGGTACTGGACAACTATATTGTAGGACTGTTGTTCTTGGAAAGTTTTTTGCTCTAAAACGCAAACAATTACAGGTACATTAAAAAGTTACCTGTAACGTACCATCGTATCTAGCAGATCTTATTCGGCCTATTTAGCTAGCTCTTATCAATGGGCCCTCCTTCCTGATGTACATGGCGTTATTCGAGCTTATGGCAATCCAGCGAAAGATGCATTCGTGCGTCAATTCATGAGAGGTTTAAAGAAGCGGAAGGGAAAGGAGTATGTTCAGCGCAAAGCAGCCCCGATTTCTTTACAGATGCTTCGAGTGATTCACCTCCATTTGGGACGCTCAACTAGCTTTACAGCAGCGTGTAAATTTTGGTTTTGTGCTGTGTCATCGTTTGCTTTCTATGGTATGTGCCGTATAAATGAAGTTCTCAGTCTGAATTGGAAGAATCTGAACTGGGGTTTGTCTCGCCCAAGTAAAATTGATCCAAGCTGCACTGTGATATACGCAACTTACATTCTTGGTGACCGAAAGACAGTCGTCGAGACTAAATCATGTCCCTCCAGTTTAATGGCATATTGTTCTTCCAGCAAGGTGTCATATAAAATCTTATATAAATTGTTGCACTACATCGTGAAACTTTGTCCCCAGGTTCTTTAACTGTTTTGAAGTGAGGTACATTGATGCCATTTAGTAGTATTGACTAACGTCTTCTAATGTCCGTCCCAACCGATGCCTCTAGATCATCCGCCAGCAGTCGCTCCTATAATCACGCATGGAGAATTCGCAGGATATGCGACGTAGGCTTACACCATGCCGTCCTTGGAGCTCAAAAGCCCTTCTGCGTGATTGCGTTCGCCCAGTGACCTATGTCACCTGCAGCATGGGCAAGTGCTCGTGTCCATTTCGGGTGCAGCTACCCCATTTGAGTAGGATCGAATTGCGTACTACGGCGCGAGTCCATGGCGATATTGGCCAAAGCATCTGCGGTTTTGTTATAATTCCGAAGATGGTGTGACCAAGTGACTGCACCAAGTTTGTCGGCAAGTCGGCGAATTTGCCAGTATAACAGTTTGAGAGTGTCCGCACTCGCAGGAGTACGAGAATGTAGTTTGTGGAAGGATCAACAAGCTGTCGCCAACGACATGGAGTGGCACGCATTTATGCCGTGCTGCAGCTTGGAGCCCTCACAAGAGGTCCAAATTTTTCGCAAGATTCGTTGTGGTTTTGGCAGCATAGGACATGCTGACAATCCAACAGACTTCAAAAGAATCCAACGCCTGCCCCATATGAAGAATCACCGCTCCACTGCCTCACGGGCCTGAGTTCCCTCGGAAGTCGCCATCGAAAAAAAAGAATGTACCTGAAAAAGGTGGCCACGCGTAGGGTATCCGAAGGTACCCACGAAGATCGTAATGCGCGAACCACTACTTGGTAGGAGTGAAGGTTGACGGAGATAATACACCACCGTTTGATATGCAGTATGGAGTCGGGTGCGAAATAACGCTTGGTGGTGCGCCGGCGACATATCGTTCAGCGAGTCAAAGTGGGAAACCCACCACCTCCACGCAGGATTAAAGTGAGGGGTTGCACCGACTCTCCACGAGCTGTCCGCCAACTGGTTCACTCTTTCGATGTAGACAGCCTTCGCCGAGGCACTGAGATGCTGGTAATCACGGTCCGTCAACGTCTAAATCCCTGCCGGCACTGCTGATAATTGCAGAGAGAAAACAGCTTTTTCCAGTCCATCCGAGGGCAGCCCAAGCTCAACCCCCCGATCATCAAACACATGTTGTAGTTCGCATGCTCCAGGGCACGTCCAAAATATGTGGTCGAGATTCACCCTGCCGAGACGCACACAACTCAGATGTGGGCATCCGACAGCTCGATGTCCGACATCATACGTCGAGAAGGCATGATGCTTGAGCTTCAGCAATATCTGCTCCCACCAAGGAGTGAGCCCAATGATACGCCGTATCCGACGTCACTCCAGCTCACCAAGACCTGGTGCTGCCTCCTTGCTAAGTCTCGCCCAGCGTGCAGCTCGACGCCGCGCTGACTGGGGAACCTCTTGCTGTCTTTGCTACGGTAATGGCCAAATTGTATTTGGCGCGGGTGCTTGCACTGCGCCACTTGTCGACTCGGAGGCTGACCAGACGTGAGATCCAAGGATGAAGGTGAACATCGCTAACGCGGATCTCAGGGCCGAGACAGTCTTTCAGTATCGAGTCAGACTGCGGTGGCCATCGACCGTCCGAGCAATGATAGGTCCGTGTCCACCAAAATCGACCTGGGCCACCACAAGCTCCTGTCCACTCAGGACAGCGGTCGTGGGTTGATCCTCCGGAATTGTGCGATACCGGATTTCGTTGACCAATAGCCCCTAAGAAGCAGGAGCGGAAAGTTGGCAAAGTGCCTGGATAGCAACCCTTGCTTATGGCGAAGGTCGAGCGGGAAGACTTTGTAAAACCGTATGGACAATATCCCCCTGCGATCAAGCTCCCACCTCATGATATCCCGTAAATATGTCTCGTTGACACAAACAGCGGGGAATGCTTGATCTGCAGTGTTCTGGTCCCCCCTTTCGATCCTGTAATCGAAGCACAGCTAGTTCGACCAAAGGGAGCTATTCCAGGTATTGCTCTGTTCGAATGCTGTGGATGGTACCGGGGAAAGAGTTCAAGATAGTGCGGCGAAGTTCCCGTACATCAAACATGACCTTGGCTCCCTTCCATGTTCCGGGCAGACCCACCCACAACAGTGTAAAAAGCACAGCACTGCAATGGCCACCGATTGTGGTACATGAGATTCTACGGAATCGCTATACTGCGACACGATAGGTTTGCCGGTGGACTACATGCTGCAGCCCCAGCACAGTAGTTTTGTGGACGCTACAATCAAAGGTGGGTGAGACACACACTTCGACAAATTACCGCAACCAAGCTAGAAACGAGGATGTCACCAACAATGTGTAGGACCCGGGTGTCCATTAGAGCCCACCCAAAGATGGCGGACGCCGCCATCGCCAACATTTCAGCTTTGAGATTCGTGACTGCGAGCCCTCCTTGTGTCCGAGGTAAACCCGCGAGATCAATATCCAACCACGCTCGGGATCCACCAACGCCCACGCAAAATACACCATGCCACACATAATTTCTGATCATCCTGTCAAATTGGTTGGTCAGCTCTGCAGAAGGCCAAACATGCCTGCCAATGAATGTGAGCTTAGAGACGATAACCGCAGCAGCTATGCAGCTGCGTTGGTCGACGGTCGTCGTGTTTTGCGACGCGAGGTGTAAACGAGAGGCAAGTTGAGACCGCGCTCTGAGCCACGTCTTGTCGAGTTCGTTTTAGCTTTGCTCTTGTATTCCAAGGTATCGGGTATGCTTGTCAACAGGAAGATAAGCAGGGGGGAGGTAGCGCAATTGCAGTCGCTGTTCCGGTCCTGTTCAGCGGGATTACAACTGTTTTGCGTTCGTTTAGCACAAGACCGGACCCCAGCCCAAAAGCGGCGGTGATGGCCAAGAGATACGAAACTTGAAAGGCCTATTGAATATAAATAGCTGTGTCATCAGCATATCCGGCACACCTCAGCTCAAACTCTCCACTTTGAGATCTCAACATGGCGCCATACAGCTATGGGTCCGTGTTCATTCTGCGATACAACGGCTCCAGCGCCAGGATAAAGAGTAATGACGTCAAAGGGTAGCCCTGGTGGATTCCGCTGGTGACCGCGATCTTCCGTGAGTGTGAGCCATTCGCGAGAAAATGCACGTTCGTGTGGATCCATTCAATTGCCGTGATGAACCGGCTAGGACACCCGTGTCGCCACAGTACTTCTAGTAGGTAGCCTCGGTCAACCAAGTCGTCGGCCTTATGAAAATCGAGTAGGAGGGTTATTGCATCGGCTTGCAGAGCGTCATCATGAGCCACGCGCTGGGCGACATTAAAGAGATCGAGTGTTGCGTGAATCGTTCGATTGGGGACAAATCCGTTTTGATTGGAATGAATGCGGGTATCCAGCGTGGTGCTTACTCGAGTCGCCAGCATTCGCGCCAAAATCTTGTAGTCCGAGTTCAATAATGCAAGTGGACGATAATTCACCAGGTTCTTTAACACAGGAGTTATCATAAGGATTATATCTAGGACACTAGTATAGACTCTATAGTAACTATATAATAGAGATCAACCCTAACCAATCCTGTCTCATGTAAGAAGGGCCAAGAAAATAGAGATAAGAACTAGATAAAATCAGAGTCCAAAGTGATTATAAGTGGGAACGTATATTTTGATTTAAAAAACAAAATGTACAATTTACTGTATTCTGTGTAAAATTTATGTTTTATTCTACTCTTCTACTCTATTCTATAGTCTCGGATTAGGTACTTCGAAAGAACCCAGACCTTCGTTCATCGACCTCTGTTCATTATTGCAAACATTACTATGGTATGCTCTCTCAGCGCAAACTCTACAATATTACTGTGTGTGCTCCTACCGTGGCACTTGCATTGTAGCCGATTTCTGGCATACTGTCCTACACCACAATCAGCACGTTTAGTTGAGCAGAGATTCATTTTACATGTAAAGGTAGGCAAGATCGATGCACATTACGATACTGGGAACCTACTAAATTTAGACTGTAATCCGCAAAACAACTCTAATCAAAAGCAGGTAATGGATTTACCATGTAGTAGACCATTACAATTTGTTAGAATATTCAGCAGGGTATTATATCTATGATTCGCCTACATGAACATAGTGAGCACCAAATACTCCAGCACAGCTTAGCTTTAGCGTTCATACCGATACTCTATCATAACGGATTTTAGCCAACCACACTGATCCTTTGTCATCGTCACTCACGGGTAATGAGGGAAGCAAGAACTTGATAATGCGTTCGAGTTGAGTACGAAATCTCGAAGTTATTGAAACCGATAAAGGCTAGCGTGCAAAGCTTGGCAAAGATGAAGTTGATCGGTCGGTCTATTCGGCTGAGGCCAGAAATGGGTAATGCAGTCGTTGCTGCTTAAATTTTCTGTGATTGGATAGGAATTCTGTCGGTATGATTTCATTGCTGTATATCATGTTGGTCCTACCAAAGCCTGACCTGTGAACTCGCAAACTCTCACAGACAGGTCTTCAAATTGACGAAAATATTGTCTGAGTAAAGTTAGCATTCACTTTTAATGACTAGTAGTAACAGTGAATGTTTAGCCAAATTGTCACGAAAGTCCAATTATTACCTCTTTTACGGTACTTTTTTTCTGGGGTTAAAAAGCCTATCCTTCTTACCGGTACTCGGTGGTTCTTTAATTACAGGTAGGTGATCTACTGATTGGATGAATATACAACACTGTGGGTAGGTACTACAGCTCACCAAGACTTGCGGGACCTTTGTGTATCTCTAACAGAGCAGCCTTATAGCATTACCGTGATGGCCACAAATGTTTGGCTGGGGCCACATATCCACTCAAAGTTTACTTCTAGCAGTCATGTTTGCATTCATCCAGAAGTAGCGATGTGCATATTAGCCCTGCTGAATGCCACGGATGATGGCGCAGACTGGCAGTTTGAGCCTTCGGACGCTGAGGACGAAGGGGACCACACCGAGAACATAGAAGATAGAGGGAGCGCTGAGGAGGAGGCAGGTAGCGATACAGACCCAGCGGAGGGGCCGTCACAACGCTGAATTGGCAATGGGTACGTTAACGGTCTCATTCACGACAGTGGACTACACATTATTCGAGAGAGGGAAGTGACAAGTGCCTACAAAGAGGGCGGGGTGCTCCGTCTATTTTCGCTCTTCTTTACGCGAGAATTTCGCGACTCCTTACAGGTATGGACAAAAAATGCTCAAAGAAAAAGGAAAACCGGAAGCTACTATATGTGAGCTGAACGCTTATCTAGGATTAGAAATTGCTATGAGCTTCAACCCTGTTACAGAAATCAAGGAGCTCTGGTCAACGAAGCTCTTCAATGATGGTCGCGTACAATTTCATCATGAATGGAATGGACAGAGCCGAACAACTTCGCAGTACCAACCCGATACGACGGAAAGAAAGGCGTCCCTCGATGAGTCTTCTAACGTGACCATAGGATCTCGCCCTTTGCAATGCTTTTTCACTCTTTAGAAAAGTGGCTGGAGCGACAGCAACCTGCGTAACACTTCGCAGCTTCAAGCGCAGTGTAGCAGAAAAACCGACGGAATTACAGCGAAATCGAATGATAAACAGCGGCACCGTCAACCTGTACTAAATACAGCAAACAAACCGATACAGGATTTAATGGGGGAGGACAAGAGCGTTCACGCTATCACACCCAACTCCAAGCAACATTCATCTGGAAAGCTCACATGTTATCTTTGTGCGCTGCGTGGATTATCCAAGAAGGCTGTCTACGGATGCACTGGCTGCCATCATGTCTTCCATGTAGTATGCTTCACGGCGTTTCACTATCGAGACGCTCTTACTTCAATGTTACTCAGTGTACACTCAGTACTTGATGCTGTTTGCGCTGCGGTCTCAGGCGATGGAGTCCACACCCGCCTAAAGGAAAACAGAACGATTACATATCTAGATGAGCTTCGGCTACCATAGTAAGAATAAAATAGCACATAACATTTACCTGATGATGTCGTCGAGGTGTGTGATCTCCTTGTCCACACAGAGAGGCACACTGACTAACTCGAAAGGTTTGTAAATACGGTCGTGTTTCTTGTAGTAGTATAGCTGCATCAAGGTCTTCTTTACGTCCCAAGAGGTACGACGCTTGGCGCTGCACATCAGCACACGCAGTCTGCTGCCAATTATGTCCTTCTAGTACGGCTGTCATTCGCACGGCGCATCTTCGCAGTGGTCGCACGTCCTGCAGGGGGCGAGCATCCTTGTGTGTGAGTTTGAAATTTGAAATTTGGCGAGTATCGTACATTATATCTGGAGCGAATGTCTGATTTGACGTGGCCAGAAGCAGATCGCTTATTGGCGGAATTAAAACTTATGTGATGCTTCATTGGCTGAATTACGGATACAGATCGGACCTCTACAAATTGTCTGGTAGTGAAAGGGGTAACCCTTTAAAAGAGTTAACCCTTTCTGGAGGAAGGTTAGGTCCGTCCGGAAGCTACTTTGTTGTAAGTGGTTGTCTGGATAAACACTTGTGGAAATTTGGTGGAGAAGTGTATTTGTCTTTCCAGAAGTGGTTAATACTACTTTATGGGAAGTGGTGCACGTATTGTTTGAGAGAGAAGAACCAGTAGAGGTTGACCAGTACCTCTTTCTGGAATCCAAGTGAGACAGGTGAGTGACCGACCCTTACACGGTCCAAAAGAATAAGTAAGGGCTACATATCTGTATATTTGTATAATTCTCTGTATTGTTGTATTATCGCTCTGGGAAGGTCTTCTTCATAGTTCACTTCCAGTCACTGACACGTCGTGTAGAAGTAACGTCTATGCCGGTTCCGTGCTACATTTGGTTATCCAAAGTTCAGCTTTTATCAACTCGGTGAATTACTTAGTACCAAAGTCAAACGCCCCGATAGGAATTCCACAAGGCCACACGCCAGCTCCCCAATAGTGTGTTCAGTTGGCTATCTGAATCGCACCTTTTGGAGAGTTCTGACCCCAAACACTTTTTGGTGCTTTCTGGGCATCGAACTATACACCTGAGCGGTACAGTTTGAAGAGATGAAGCCTTTTCTTAAACATTTAGCGTTATCTGGTAGTGTCTGGTAGTAACAGTGAATATTTAGCCAAATTGTCACGATAGTCGCCAGTTACTACTTCTTTTACGTAGTGTTAAGTTAACACTGTTAACAAGAATAAAGGACGTGCGCATATATTTGTATGTTTGCTGTTTCCAATAACCCCCGCACTCACGGGGGGGTGGCCCTGTTCATAACTTCACATGTTGTACAGTATATACTACATGTTAAAACCAGGACAACCTTGGAATTTGTATTCCCTGCAATAAACGTGATGTCTTTCTCTGAACTGCGGGAAGCTGACTTGATTCTTAGGCCGTGCTATGTATTAGCATGTAGTCTAAGACGCCATCGTTGGCTTATTGATTTCTAACAGGTAGTATATGCTACGCATTGGGATAACCCTTATATCAGAAACGAACAAAGCGCATACATGTTGGTCAGATTATGCATCGAGTCATCAATTAAAACGCCTAGCCTACAAGTAAACTCCCTACGCTTCTGCCCCCAAGACGCCCGACATTCCAGTTTCTGCATCCATTTCACCGACTGTTTCTGGTGCTGCAACACTGCCGTCTCCTTCCTCCTCGGCGTCCTCTTCCTCCTCGATGTCCACTTCTTCGTCGACATCGTCGCGTCTTCCTCCTCGTCGCCGTCCTGTGCAGCCGACCGGCTATTCTTGCCCGGACCGCGCATTTGAATGTCTCGGCCAACGCAAGGGCGCGGCTTTTCCTCACCGTTCTTCCACTTGATATGCCAGATTTAATGGCAAGTCATGCTATTGCCAGGGTAGTGCAGGGGCCGTACAGGGTCGCAAAGGAATACACTACATGACATGCACCGATTTTCGTTAACAAGAACATGTAATATCCAAACATTTTGCTCGTACCGCTTGTTTCCATCACTGCATGTTTCGCAGAAGAATCTTGTGTCACTGCGCTGACCCACCTTCCTCTTGCGAATTGAGCACACCTTGCACTGGTGTTGCGGGCGTTTCCGAACGCCTTCACAAACCTGTGTCCACTCAGGAAACTCAATCAACTTGTGTGCACTAGCTACTTTGTCTTAACTTTGGCCTGCCTTAGGAGAAGAGATCTGTGCCACGTCAAAATCTCGAAGTCAGTAAGCAATATATACAACATGTTCAATATCAAACATGTACTACACACCGCTTCGACAAAATCAGATGCAGTGACTTGAAGTAGTTGAGCTTGCAACTCCTGCCAAAATCCGGCATGATCCGCGGCGGGCTCTCCTATCTCCTTCTGCCGTTCGCGATAGATGCTGAAAGAGTTCACGATCGCAATATCAATATGACCCAAGAAGATAGTTTTGTAGTATTTTTAAACGGCACTGAAAGCTGCAACGAATAGCACTGCAGGCGCAGTTGGTCATGGATATCAACCTCATCCATCCAACGATGGTAGCCGCGCCGAAGGACAGGGGATGGCCGTGTGCTGGCCTCCTTGTAAATGACTACCTGCACGTAAATAACCACCGTCAAAGTTAGATAAGTCTCGTAAATAAACGCATTTGGATAAAATCTTACCGCCAGTTTTCACGTTGGTGCTGCTGCCTGTTGACAGCAAATATACGGGCAGCCGATCCTACCACAACATTGCTTGAAGTTGCGAACAGCACTTTGCGACGACAATGGTAGCGGATCCGCGAGGCACACCGGCTGGGGCGTGACGTCTTCTTCGTGATCAAATCAGGGGGAACCCCTTTTTGTCTGTCTGTATTGTGCCGACTATGTACACATTCCGCAACGGCAATTGCATCACGAGCTGCACCGACGTGTACAATCGGTCGGTGACGACTACGCGAAAAACGCCGTCCTCAACGGACGGAATTACTTTGGCAAGGTTTCGAATTACTGCGGCAGGTCCAGAGTTTGCATCTGCAGAAAACAGCGTAGGTGATTCGCCTCCAAGCTCGTCTGAATGTTGATCCGTCCCACAGAAGGCCTCAAGCATAAGTTGATGAATGTACATCCTAAACACAAAAATACAAGATGTTCTATACAACATGTTCAACTGTGCCAAAACATTGAGGTTTCTCTCCTCGTAGAGAGCTCCGTGGGTCACGTACCGTAGCCAATAGACTGTGTCTGTGCAACACGTCATGAACAACTTGGTACCCCATTTGTGCAGCTTATCCTTCATGAACTGGCGCGTTACGTTGTGGCAGCTTCTTGACAGGATCATGGCCTCATCGAAAGCCAGTACAGGTGGAACTTTGTAGTCATTGCGAAACGTTTCCTGTAGTGTGTCTACCGCCGAGCACACCTTCCAAGCTTGGTCCGTCTCCGCTCATGTGTTGGTGTTGTCAGTAAAGGTGCGATTCTGCATCACGTGTCCAAATCGTTTCTTCGACATGAAGCGCCCGAACGTTCCCTTCGAAACAGCACCAACCGCGGTCTTCGCCCAGTGAACTGCGAAGCGTCGCTTATGAGGACACAGCATTCTTGCCACTAACAATCCAATACAATGCAAAATTTCTTCTGCTTTGATTTTCTTGTGCCGTTTGGTCGCTTGCAACAACACCTCCTCCCTTGTGGGCTCATCGCCTTGAGATACTTTATTCGCGTGCATCCAGTCGACGCGCTCATTCAAGCGCTGGTTGTAGAACTTGTTGCTTTATGAATCAATCCGCAGCCACAATCTTGGCGGTATAAAGAAGAAAAACAGTTGCAGCGGGGACTTGGTATTGTCTAGTGCGGCGTGGGTCGGTCCGTACACCCCCTAAACAATCCGGGCTATGTTCCATTCCTCATTGGTAACGCCGACGCATCTGCACGAACATATATCATTAGTAAATATTATACATGTAGTATATACCACTTGAACAACATATACCAAAAGTATTAAAAATTCCATCCACTGCTCCCCATGCAGACTCATCCAGCGCAAACCCGTTAAGCTCGTCCTTGGTCAACTTATACCAATTGGCGACTCTGATCCCAATCACGCGTCAACTTCGCCTTCGCGGCTTCAAGTCTCTCCCGCTCCAGCTATCTCCTTGCCGTCCTTATTCTGCGGGCGAGCACCGCAATGCCATCCACCCCGCCGCCACTACTTTCAGAGTCGTCGTCTCCACCTTCTTACCAACGGCCAGGGTAACTGAGTCGGCTAGTGTTGCTGCAGAAACGTCCTACCGCAGGCGATGAAGGGGACTGGTCCCCTCCCTGATAGGATCGGATTTTGTGTACCATCCTTCAGAGTCTCCATCATCTCCATCGAGATCGGAGTTGAGCGCGTCGTCGTCCTCCGCGTTCCCTTCGGTATAGAAGCCAGTTGCCACAGGTGCTGGCGAGACAACCACAAATTCCAAACTGCAAAAAGATGTTGAGCACATGTTAGTATACAACTAGTCAATTCTACTACATACAACTTGGCATCAAATCATACCTTGTCGTGGTTGGCAACACCAGTCAAAACCAGGCACAACACAAGGCTCAACGACCGCAGGCCTTAGTCTACGAGCACAGGTTGTACACGCAAGATAGTTAGTGAACGTACACGTCGTATATACATCGTAATATGAGCCGTATTTTCTGCTCTCACCGTCTGCATCTCCGTCGTTCGCGTCTGTAGCTTCTTTTTCTTCTTCTTCCCATGAGTGAATGTCACTCCTGCTCGCTTACGCTTGAGGTCCGGAAGCACCTGCAAGCGTGCATCTGCACCTTCCTTCTCCTACCTCACGACGCGTTCCCTCTCTATCTCCTTTGCCACCGCTCTTTTCGCTGTCGTGGATTATAGACGTGCCACCGAATTCGCCTCCATCGCCGCTTTTTTCCGCACGCGTGATGTCCGCGATCTGTTTCTTGGACAATTTCTTCTTGTGAGCAACTTGTTTTGCCTGCGCGGCCTTTGCAATGCGACGAGCTTCGTTTACTTTGCCTTTCTGCTCTTTTGCAGCTCTACCAGCCTCGAGCGCGGTCGCAGCAGCGAGATACGACGTAGTATTTCCAGTTGGTGGCCTTCGAACAGGAGCTGGGGTGCGAGCAGGGGTCGCTATACAACATGTGAGTACGGGGGATAACGTAAAAAATTGTAGTTCGAATTATATGAGAACTATCATAGGGGGGGGTGCACAGGGATCGGCATCACTCAACCTTCGTGCAACGTCGCTACTGCAATTTGGTGCAACTTTGATCACAGGGTACGTCGGTGTGGTCCACACACTTGCAACACACAGCATTGAGTTCATCATCAGCAAGTTGACAGCCACGGACGTGAACAACACAGGCAGCCCCATCGAGGGCTACACAGAGGCTTCTACGAGCAGTTGGACGTGCATCCCGAGCCATACGTTCGTGCTGACGGCGGTTTTGGCCGGCAAGAAGTTCGGCTGGCTGATGCGGTGGTGGACATGTTGGACATACACATCGTGGGCCACATCATCCACTACAGTCCAAAAGAGATGATAAAGCGCCTGGTGATCAGCATGGAGTTTGCTGTTGGCCATTTTGACGAGCTCAGGAGCGGGTTGGACTCTCGCCCAGCATCGATGAAACAGAAACGGCGTCCGTAAGGTCTGCGGGTGTACCATCGGCAGAGATATCCTACGTGTTCGACACTTACTGATTTTGAAGCGCGGTGGATAGACTGTGTTTGTGGACGAATCGCAATATTATCTCGAGTTGATCTCGGACGTGAATCTATGCCCGGTGACGAGGATCATCGTCGAGGGTGTCGGAAGTGGTTGATACCGGTGTACGCCATGTCACCGATACGATGAACTTTCGGCTGATTAAGATTTTCGTTGCGACACGATGACGCAAGACCAGTCCGATTCCTGTCGGGAGTTTTTGGATATGTAGTGGAGCACGCTGTTGTACAACTTCACCGGCGTAGTGGTGACGTTCTTGGTTGCGTTGATGTTCCGTCTACTATTAATGAACTGCGAGTGTACGAGCTACCAAAGCATCATGTGTGGCGTGGAC
>NBNE01001424.1:0-12681 GCA_002215365.1 Phytophthora megakarya | reverse complement strand
ATTCATATTTTCTATCTTGAAGGCAACAAAACAACAGTACATGAGTATCTTATGTCCGGGCAAAGCTTCATATAATCCTAGTTAGGCCTAATTAGACCTTCAGTATTCGGTATGGTGTACGAAGGTTTGTATGGAATGTGTGGTGCACCCACCCACGGTATCAAATCTCTATTGAGTTTAGATAATATAATATATTACTTTGCGACCACATTTTTCGCAACCTGTCAATGTATCCATCATTTTGTATTGTTGTAGGTTAGTTTTTTCTTCCAATCAGAAGTCCGGATTAGCGTGACAACGAACATCGATTTTATATATAGATTACCGAGACACGTTGCCTCTGTCACGAGGACAGACCAGTTGTTGTCTAAATTTAGAGACATAGTGCGCTACATATATGTTTGTGGTGCACGTATGTATGGACACCACATCATTATACACACTATAAAGTTCGCAGAGGTCTTGTAAACGCAATGAACGAGAGCGCGCTGGCATGCGCTTTGGTACTTTCCATCATTGGCATCGTTGTTTGGGGGCGTGCCACAAGGGCACCATTGTTTTAATTCATTGCAGCGCCTCTGCTGCCAGGGTGTGACGTGGAGGAACCCCTTTGTAAACGCTGCAATGATTTCTTTGCAACCATCTCGTGGGCCATTCGAGATGTTAATCGTGAGTCCATGCTGGTGTATCGCTCGACCGCGTTATTTTTCCACAGACCGAAGAGTTTCACCGCGAGACTGTCGAAACCTGCGTTGAATAGAGCCGTAGCGCCACCGCTACGCAGCGAGTGGGAACCAAATCGTTCAGGAGCGTCTCCGTTCGCACTTGCGGTGCATTTGATTGCTTCAACTAGGTCTCTGACTTGCAGATTCTGTGAGGCGGTGACCTTACAGAGTAGTGAATTAGCGATGACGCCAAGTGAACGATGGTGCTGCACCAGGTACCAGCACGCTAGCACAGGGCAACACTGTTTTAAACCCGATCTTTCCATGACCCGGATAGTGCCTTCACCAAACTGGTCAGTCTTGCTGCCGCGGAAATTAATCTGCACTTTTTCGACGAATTCGAGCGAGTGTTGCTCTTGATAGCGAGCGTCTAAAAAGCAGACGTCGGTTCTTCGTATCGCATATGATTTAACCTTTATTCCATCCGCCAAATATTCCGATCTCCTCAGAAGAAAGAAGAAGCCCAGCACCGAAGCCCCCATATGACTCAGTGCTGGGCTGAGTCGAAGTTGAGGAACTTGTGCAGTCTCTTGAGAAATTGTAGTGTGATGGGTAACTTCGGGTTTGGTGGAGGGTCTTCCCGGCGCATACCAGTGATGGCAAGCTGGTGTCCCGGGGTAAGTCCAACGTTATATCCACAAAACCGCCGATGATACCACGACATATGGCTAAGCTTAGCGAGCACGGTGGAGGCAGAGTTACCGGTGTTCGTGTTGTTCCATCCGAACTTCCAGCAGTATGGGCGAGTTGATATGAATGCCGCCGTATTTGACGGTCGACGCGTGGCCAGTGATTTGGCTTGAAGTTTGCTGAAAAGTTCATGTAGAGTTTCCGTAAGGTTGGGGGTATCTGGGATTGTTGCCAAGACAAAGAAAAGTTAGTCCACCGACCTTTGAAAGGTTCTGCCCAGGCTCGTGAAGCTGCATCCGCCATCCGGTTCGTTGACCCTGGTAAATGTTCGGCTGACACCCGTAGGTTGAAATAGGCTTCTGCTAAACCTATTGCTCTGTTAATTTCTTGACTGAAGACATTGTTAGAGTACAGACGATTGCACCACTGCACCGCCGAGATGTTGTCACTCCAGCATTTTACGTGAATCATGCTTCCATCGCCTGATTCGTGCCAACCTGGCCCCCATGTCCATAATGCGAGGGCCATACACAGGTGCTCTCGCACGTTGATTGAGAAGCTCTGCTCTGATGAAATGTATCGATGAGATTCGCTTCTGCGGGGTCGAACTTAAGCTGGATAAACTTGTTGACAGCGGGATCGAGAACGGCAAGTCCTTGGTTTGAAGAATCCATGTACAATTCTACGTTGAGTGAAGTTAGATACCCAAACATAGTTACGGGGAGAGCTGCTAAGTGACCATGAGCTAGTATGTTGCAAAACCATTGCAAGTCCTGTAAGGCTCCTTCTGATAATTGGATCCGTGCAAAACGCGGAGCCGTCACTGATAATGAATGTAGTAGTTGAAAAAACGGTTTTGATGTGCGGACGCAGGTTCCCACGTGACGCAGCGACCCCAAAAGCTTTTGGAGCTCCGTCTTCGTTGCAGACCGACGTGACAGCATAGCTCTAACTCGTTGTTGTGCCTTTGCGACTTTATCAGTTGGAATTGACACTGTCTGGTTTACTGTGTTCCACAACAATCCTAGAGCCATCAATTCCGAGCTCCATCCGGAGAATTTGGATTCATTCATGGATCGTGACCCGAGTATGGCGAGCATGGTGTGGCGCAACGTAGCTTCTGCTTGGTGTAAATGATCTCCCACGTCGAGCTCAACAAGTATATGGTCATCAACCCATTCGTAGCCAGAAAACGACTCAGTGTCGTCCGAGTTAGAAACTGATGCCGGAGAGTTGGTTGACATGGGCCATGAAATAGCTCTGTCAAACAAACCGTAAAAAGGAGGCGACCAAGCCCAACCAAATGGCGCCGCCAAGTCGATTAGCAAAATGTTCAACTCTTTGACGAATGCGGCCATGCGAAACACTTGTGTTGCGATTGTACGGAGATGTCGGTACGCACCACGAACGTCACCCTTTAATATTCGGATGCGCGATGGATCACCATGGTTTGCAAGATATACAATGAGGCGAGCAATCTTGGTGATTGGTTCGTAGTTGAGAGTTGGAACGGAATCTGACTTGAACGATGAGTTGGTTGATTCTCCTTCAGGGTAATACAAATTGTGGATTGTGCGGACTTCAATGGACGGGTCGACACCTTTTTTCTCGACAGCGCCCAACGGACAGCAAATCACCAAAGGCCAGCAAGAAAGAATATCAGCTTCGACCACCATGTATTGACCGCAGTCTTGGCCTTCCCGAGTGCTTTTTGTGACTGATCTTAAATTTCGATGGCACGACCCATGATTCTTTGGGGGGTGGTCGGAGCGCTGGAGGCGTGCATGTCCACTGGGCTTCGACCCCCTGTGTCACAATTTTCACCAGTGTTTCGATACTTGCATCAGTCGGTTCGCGTCGAGAGCTTTGTTCGGTCTCGTGTCCCGATCGGATTCTCCTCTGACAAAACGGACTGAGTCTTCGATATTTAGCTGCCGTGTACGAATAATGTGTGATAGCGAACTGCAGGCGACTTGATCGATGGTATAGTCATCCGTACAGCTGTGCATCCTTTCGTATCCCCAGCTCTGTGTAGTTGGGAAAGTTTTGCTTCTTCGCGAAGGAGTTCCGTTTCGAGTGCCTGCTGAATGGCTGCCGCTGACTCGAGTGACAGCTCGATAGAGAAATCCTGTGACTTAACAATTTTGGAACGGAGATTTTTTGCGGCGTCCACTTTATTAATCGTTGTTGGAGATGCTTTCACACCACCAAACCGGTACAGTGGGGCAGGCTCAACATCGTTCATTGAATATACTGTTCTCGTATTGACGGACGGGATGAAGAACGGAGTTTTACTGCAACGTCCGCAGCGAGATCAATGTCCAACGTGGTATTCACGCCGACAGACTTTGAAATCGTGGGGGCACGCTCAGCATCGTTCCACACATCAATTGGATTGGAGTGTTCGTCAATTGTACCAGGAGGTTTGAATTGCGACGGCGCTAGGTTATCGATCACAAGCAGACGCGCTGTTGGTCTACCTGTGACGAGTCAGAGATTCTTGTACTGCGGCTTCAGGCCTCCGAACCGCTTTTCGATCTCAAGTTTGACGAAGGGGTCAAGTGACTTAGGCACAAAATGTGCTCTGCCTTCGTGACCACCTCCAAGATCTTCTGACTGGCACCCTGAAACTGATAAAAAAAACGCATACAAAGTCGAAGGGTTGAACCGGAGCTCGTATCAAATTGCTTCGGTAGTCGTTGTAGAACCTTGGGAGGAATTGGGCCATGCCCTTTCTTGGTGCCTCGGGTTCGAAGCGATGTTGAGTGAGTAGTTGGTGGGATTGAGATGTTACTGCATGTCGCGACTGTTGTAGTCGTAGCAGCTTTCTCTTCCAGTCCTAAGACACGACGTTTCTGAATATCCTGTATAATTTCCTGTAGTAGAGGATCATCGAGGCGACATCGATTACGAACTTGGGAAATCTGCATGTCTGAGCAACCCGCGACCACAGAACGAAAGTTATCGAGTACGTCGTTGACCCAATAAACGAATTCCATCACGTCGTCAGCGTCCCAGCGCATCCTGACTATCTTGGTCTCGGTAAATGCTATGATGGCTTCAACTAACTCGGCGGCGGACGGCACACAGAATTTCCGCACGAACGTGCCAAACACGCGAGCTGCGTCGACCACCTCGGGTATGGTTGTAATGTGCGGGGCAGGTTCGAAGTCAGCTGTCGCTGAGAAATTAGCAAAGTTGGCACCTCCTGCGTTTATCCACTGCATCCGTTGCTTTCGATCCATGAATTTAAAGTGCGTAATCGACAGACCTTCGACGCCAAAGCCCCAGTCATATGCACGAGTCAACGTTCCCGGTAGTGTCTTGTACAGCACGGCCTCGGCACGAATCTGACTAGTTACGTAAACAGCAGGGTCCTTACCTCTATGGTGAGCAGACGTAAGTTTGTCGTGCAACAGTTGGTGGTCGGACGCCGGTGTAAACCTGTATTTAGTCTTGGTTTCTGACTGATTTTGAGACCGAGCGACCAATGACGCTCCCGCAGGTAGTTTCTCCGCTTCATACCTGTTTGGCCCAACTTGTTTTCTGGTAGAGGTTTCGCGAATCTGAAAAAACCGGTTGAGAAGTACGTGATCTTCTTTGAGTTTGTCCACGCTGAAGGCGTCCTTGTCAATGTCAGGGCTCGCCTCGTTCAGTCTAGTGTGCTGAAGCGGAGATACCTCGTCGTCTTCCTGTGCATGTAGTGGTCGGGGACGTTTTGACGTACTAGGTACGCGTGATCGCAGTGCTTTCGGTGCTGGTGTATCGCTCGTAGATCGAGCATCATCGTCAGTGTAAGGGTCAAATATTGGACACCCATCGTCGGAATGCAGAGGGTTCAGGATCTGACTTTCTCCTGTGTTCCTCGTGGGTGGCGGCCTACAGAAGAGAGATCCCACAGTGGCAACCTCCGTGTCAACTCCTCCATAATATACATTGTCAATGGCATGTTGAAGTTGAAATGACTCCTTATGGCCGGTAGTCGGGTCGATCCACTCGCGCGTCGAGTTCCCGTCGGGAATACAATCTGAAGTTACCAAGTCATCCAGAATCTCGCCGACGTCTCTAGTCGCAACGCAGTCCCCCGGATCCAGAACTCGATCAAGGACTTGTGCTCCAACTGCTTCCACTTCATCAAAACTCCATTCCCTCTTTTCAGAACTAACGCTTAGTAGCAGTAAGGCCACCACGGGGGCCACTTCAGCGACGTCCGTGATAGAGGCTTCAAACTGCGTTCCATCCGATTCCACGATCACCGTATCGTTTTCTAATTGCACGACTTGACCCAGCATATAGTTGTCGACGGTTGCAATTACGACCGGGCGTCGGCATAGCGACTTACGACTGTACCTACTCACTGTCAAGGCCTTGACAACGCAACGAAGAGCTGTCGCTCGGGATACACCTCCTTCACCGCCATCGAGGCTGTGAAAGACCACCAGTTCCCCATCTATCGATATCACTCGAGCGAAGAAGGGTTGGGTAAATGCTCCCTCGACGTTCTCTGACATGAGATGGAGGAAGGAACGGGACGTAAGTCGTGGCATTTTCCGGACCGCGGAACGAATATTGAAGGGGCGCGGGAGGGCTTATGGAGTGTGCTCAAGAGAGCAAAATCGAAACTAACGCTGCTCTACGTTCTGATCTGCGTTGGTTTCGAGGAAACTCCTCGTACTGCTTCCGGAAATTTTATTTTCATCTACTCTGCCGTGAAAATCCACAGATCGAGACTTGATGACCTTGCGGAGATGAAGCAGAAACTCGAGGGTGTGCGCATCAACCTGGAAAAAGTAATGGCAATTCAGCTGGTGTTTCAATCTTTCGTTGAAGAAAACGAAGAGAGAGCCTACGAGTTGACAGCGAATCTGGACGACGACGATCGCGGTCGAGATGAAAAGCTGTCTTTTGAAGTGGTGCTGGAAATGATTGTGGCCAGACTAAAACGTTAACGCACAGTTAGGAGCTGTATTCATGATTAATACAGGTACAGCGACCTACTTGAGCTGGTCTTGCAGCTTCTGATTGATTTTTGCGGTCGTAGCAGCGTCGTGTTTTGAGATGCTTAACTCCTTTGAGTGGTGCATGATCATCCACAGCATCCGCAACCTCATGACCGTGACGTCACTCTTGGAAATCTTACAGTTCTGCCCCTCCGTGTTCTCAGTCAGATAATTGTAAGTATGAGCACTCCGCATTCCATCATCAACTCCTTGTGCCACCGCTGCAACCAGCTCCGAAGGCCTTCTCGTTCGTTGCTGTTCTTGTCGTTCAGGTCATTTGGGACTCGTTCCCACACTGTTTTCATCTCTTTGGTGATACCCCTCATCAACTAGAGGTTCGTACATGCAAACTTGAGCGCTTAACACATTATTCGAATCACCCTTGTAGCTGAGGCGAACGATAATGACACCCCAGTGATTTGAGTCTAAATTTACTGGGTTGATAAACTTGGTGTCTGTTATCCAAGAACGCGGCAGTTTTGGTCAGCCCACCGACCACATGAGCGATGATAGAACATAAAAATTACCAATGAATGTGCCAATTGTTTCCATGCAAAAATCAACCACGCTGTCATTCAGCCAGTTGCGGCAGATATGACCAATGATGTTGTCGAAGCAGATCATCCCCTTGCCAAACAATGTCAGAAATTTGGTGCGCAATCTACACGATGCGAACTTTGAAATCACTTCATTGGCCAGAGCTTGGTGTCGTTTAGGAATAGCCTCCGTCGGTAACTCATTACAGCCAGTTTCATCCGCAAAAAGATTCACATTGGACTCGATCCTTTTCCAATCTTGCTCCACCCACTTACGATCCTCCAACCACATATGCCCTTTTGCCTGGATAGCGTAGAACCCCTGGGTAGATCCCACATACATCCTGAAAACATCCTCAACAAAGAAGTCATACAAAAACAACCATACAAAAGTAACCATACAAAAGCAACCCTACAAAAGCAACCTTACCCGCTGAACTTCCACAGTTTTGGATCTATGGTGGCGACAGTGTCCAGAACGATTCCTTGCTTCTTCACGCTCTCTTCGAGTTTGTTGGGTTCAATCTGATCTTTCTTAGCAGTAGTGATCGCTGGCTGCATCGATCGCTGTAGGAGACCTGCAATCGTCTTGTCAATTCTCGTTTTGTGGCCAAGCAGCATTTTGACTTGGTTCCAGTTGAATCATATTAGCCGTTGTGTTACCAGCTGTGAAGTATTGACTACGAGTAAAATTGGCCCACATCTCCCGACAGGTGTCCCAGTTCTATTCGAAATAAGCGAATATTTCTTGACGCTTGTTGTCTTTGCAGTATTGTTCCAATTCGTTGTAGCAGCTATCGTAGCTAGTCTGAGTGGTGCTAAGACAACACAACGACAACGAGTTAGATCGTATCATGTCTTGGCATAAGAATAAAATGTATCTACCTGTACATGAGTCTTGTCATCACCGCCAGCAAGCCGTCACGTTGATCCACCTTCCATCGAAACACTGAGCGATTCATCACCTCCCTCCAGTAGCTAATCGCATGAAACTGACATAACAATATTTTAGCCCTCCGAAATTCCTTCATCAGGACGCGCCACTCCACAAAATCTTTATCAAATCACAACAGACTGAATACTTGTCCAACGCGGATTCTTTTCCTTGAAATACTCCAAAACTGTTCTGATTGTTGCGGTCTGCTGGTCAAGACTAATAAAATCCACAACGGGGAAGCCTCTGCCCGTTGCCGTAGTCACAACTAGACTCCCTGTGTAACACGACAAACGTTGCGTTAAACGAAGAGGTTGCTATAAGGTTGATAAGGCTACTGTAAGGGTTTCTACTAGATACAGTAGTGATATCCAACAAGTATTACGCACCCAAGTGATAGCTGAGGTTGTTTGTGCCATGCGTGAAGCCCATCAACAGCGTCTCCCCCCAGTTCTCGAACATCATTTTCTGCACCTTGGTTTGCATGACAATCCCGGTCGTCACGTTCATTTGGTCTTGAATGGCTAGTAAGTCACTGCCATCTACTTGGCGAAGGGCATGGAGCATACTCTTCAACAGTTCTTCTGCAGAATCACGTCCTCGAATACTGCGGATTAAATTTCGAGTCTGCTGTGGCGTCACCTTGCAGCCTATACCAATGCATAAAACAAATCGTGTTAAGCACTGTTATTGCAGCTGTGTTCAACAATTGTACGTACCAATGCGTTCGTTGAGAAAGTTGGCGATGTGTCGCGAAGACACGGGTGCATTTGCTAATGTCTTGACATCCTCACGATCTTGATCGTCGAGCGGCAGGGTCTCTGTGGTGACGTATGAAGCAGCTTGGGACTTGGTTGTGGGGTTTGAATGCGTGTGGTTCTAACAACGAAAGCAAGGGCAAGGATTAGTTATCAAACTAAATACTCTATCGAGACTTGCGATTACGATGACCCTTAGAGCGTGAGCTTTGACTAACTCCGTGCGTGCATCGGAAGATCTTGTGCTGCCACCGCAAGTTAAACGGGATTTGATCTTGGTGCATCCTGCACAACAACCAAAGTTAGTCTTCATAAAGCAACCATAAACTTAAGGCAACCTTCGATTGATGGTTCGGCAATGCATACTTGTTGTAGTGCTCTGTCAGCTGCGAACTTTGCACACGAAACTTGAGATGATACTGCTGCTTGTATGTCTTGAACATTTCCTCAAATTCGTTCCATCTCCTGATGCCTCGGCTTGGTGTGAACGGAGGAACAATGTTAACGATTTCTGCATTCGTCATGGACTCCATTTCCGCAAGATGTTGCACGCCCGATTGCGTGGCTGGTATTGGGCATCAAGCAAATATCCGGATCCCCCATCGGCTTCTGAATCACGCGTCAACGCAGGACCGTCTACGACTACGTTTCCTGGTTCTCGGGGCAGCCTTCGGGTTTTGTAGGGGCGAGATGATAGTGCATGCGGGGAAGTTCGCTTTAACTTCTTAGACACCACCACCTTATGCGGCGACTTTACATCTAATAAAAGCATACGCATTATCATTCCAGCCTTCATTTGATATCAATAACCTTAAAACAACCTTATCGGATGCTTTCTTACCGCCATCGTGCTCGTGTTTGTTGGGCTGGATAGGTTTGCAAGGCGTCCGCACTGATAGGAACAGAGCACAAGACTCAATTTCAACTAAATGTAGTAAAACGGAGTCGCCATGTCGTACCAGATTGTAGCGATTCTTCGTCGACGGAGGACGTGCGGTCGTCGTCATCGTCATCATTGTCCTTCTCCCCCACATCGTCCTCTTTTCCCTCGTCCTCTTCATCCTCTTCGACAACAAAGTCCTCATCGCTGTCGTCCTTCTCGATACCAAGCGCGGTGATCATGTAGTTCAAGTCGTCGTTTTGACCTCGCAACCGCCTTGTACCATTGGTATGCATACGAAAGATTGTTTCCTTCTCCCACCATGACGTGTCATTAAACAGTGCGGACGTTCCATTGCGTTACCCTGCCCTAATTCCATAGAACTGCTACCTTCGTGCGTTGCTGAATCTGCAGCCGTCGGAATTCGTGACTTGACCCCTTCCTGCGCGTAATTCGTAATTGAACGGCTCCGAATTTCCGTATTTAACAGAAATTGCATTTAGTGTAAATTAGCGTACTTTACACGTTTATTACGGTAAAAATTCGTACATAAACGAGAATGGAAATTTAGAGAAATAGCTTTCACTGGTAATTTTTGAAATGATCCAAAAGCAACCATATGCTTAAAGTGACCATAAATTTAGGTTGCCGTAACCAGTCCCTACACGGATGCCAGTCTAACTACTGGTGTTATTGTGTAATTGTGCAGTTAACGGTAGCAAAATTCGAGGAGGTGGATTTCCACTGCTCGCAGATTGAGACCGAGTATGAGAAGCAGGGCAAGTCCATCGAATAGACAGTCAGCAACAGCTCAGCGCGCAATACATACAGTGGAGAGAGGAGTTTACAGACGGAATGTCTGTCGTTTGGGCATTAAATAGCTTTGATCACTGCGGATCTACTAGCGCGATTTCTGCGTGTACCTCTTCGTCAAAATTAGGTTGCGAGGCGTACAGATCCAAAGTCTTGGCACGCTCCAAGGAGAACTTCAGCAAGTGTTCTCTACACGTGCGACTCGAACCTGACAATAGACAGCAGCAAACTCAGTCAACAAAGTAGGTGCTTGACTGCAACGGAGCTGCTTACCGCACACGCGAGCCACGCGGATACTGATGTCTTGGTTGTTCACGTCCGTCACGAACACCAGCGACGTCTCCACCATTTTGCACATTTCGCGTGCGCATCGGATCGCTGCAAGTTTCGTCTGCGGGTTGTAGTACAGCACTGCAGCAACAGCGACAGCAATGCAGTGAGCATTGTATCATACTACGTAGAACAAAACACTCTGAATCTGCCTACCTTGGAACGCGTACTGCGCTAAGCCCGACCCAAAATCTCCATAGCTCTTGTTGATAGACTCGCGGATCAATGTGGCAATGTCTTCCTTCTTGACTGTCAACTTGCGGGCTCCTGTGGCCTCCACAACCAGGTAGCGCGTCTTGAGTCGCACCATTACCAAGAGTTTGTCAAACTATTATTGACTTGGTTTTTGTAATGCCTATTATCCGCCAATCGCTGTCATTGAAAGGCCTATTATCCGCCAATCGCTGTCATTATTGGACGCAGTAGAAATTGGTCGACATGAGCAGTGCAGGAGACGTCGCAGTGCCTGGTCAACGCCTCGTAGCAGTGGACGGCAAGCTCACAGCAGGCAGTGGAGCGTACGTACGCGATGGAGCCATCTTCGCCTCCATCTGTGGCAAGTGGCGCGTCTCTCAGGACGTTGTGGAAGTCACGCGAGCCAATAGAACGATCGCTTCGGCGCAGGTGCTGAGACTCGGCGACATTGTCATCTGCCGTGTGGCCAAGATCACGTCTAGACAGGTGATGGTGGACATCCTGTGTGTGGGCGAGACGGTGTTGAAGGAGGCGTTCCCAGGGACCATCAGACTGGAGGACGTGCGCAACCACGATGTCGACAAGCTCGTGATGGAGGAGGTCTTCTCGCCTGGGATGCTCGTGAAGGCGGCCGTGCTGTCGTTCGGCGATACCCGTTCGTACTTCCTGTCGACAGCCAAGTCAGGACTCGGCGTCGTGCGTGAGCCAACAGAGAAAAACCAGACGACCGACATGGAAACAGATTAGATCCCAGGAATATATTCATACAAGGTGGAAGAGCTATGCAATAGAACCTCCTTCCATTTGGTGTGTCTTCGACAAAATGGAGAGGGTTAATCGTCGTCTTCGTCTTCTGATTCCTCCTCCTCGATAATCTCGAAACGAGTGAAAGGCTTTTCCGACGGGCTTCTCTGGTTGATCTGCGAACTCTGACTGTTCTTCTCTTGACTTGGAGCAACTTCATCGTCCTCGATAATCTCGAAGCGAGTGAAAGGTTTCTCTGATGAACTACTTTGGTCTTGGTTGCGATTTTGCTGGATTGGTTCTTCCTCGGCATCTTCCTCGATAATCTCAAAGCGTTTGAAAGGTTTTTCTTCCACATCGTTGTCATCGTTGCGTTTGGCTGAGGCTTTCGGGTGGATTAGCAAACCACCATCCACCTCCTCGTATTTTTTCTTCGCTGCATTGATCAGCTTCGCCACCTCTCGATTGTCAGGCTCTAACCGAAGAGCCTCTTCGAAGTCCTTCACCGATTCAGCATACTTTCCTCTTCTGTAGCGGGTCATACCACGACGGCTCCATCCCTTCATGTAGGCTGGGTTCAGCAGAATTGCGCGTGTAGAATCGTCTTCCGCTACTGCGAAGTTCTTCAAACGAAGATGCACGAGCGCGCGATTGGCGTAAAGAATAGCATCAGTGTCGTCGTAAGCCATACTGCGGGTGTAGTGCAGTAACGCCACCTCCAGCTCATTCGCTTTAAAGCAGTCGTTCCCCTTCTGCTTCTCGTATCCTGCATATAACTTCCGTGTTTCCATCTCCAGCTTCTCCAGCTCTACCGACTTCGGAAGAGAAGCAAGTTCCCGTTTCCGAGCTGCTGCGCGTTTCTCCAGCTCTTCTTGCTGTTGTCTAGCCTGTTCCCGCGCACGTTCGCTGTCTTCATCAATTTCGTCCAGAGCTTTGTCAACATCGTACTTTTCCCACGACCGGAAGTCGTACGCTGGAATTGCTTTGGACTTCTTCTCGCTCTTTTCCGCTAGTTTCGTTGGAGCTCGTACCAGCTCGGATTGATTATCCTCTGGAAATTTCTGCCCTCGAACAGGAGGGAGGTCTCGTTTAACCGACGTTTGTTTATTTAGTGCTTCGTTCTTAACGTCCATTTC
>NBNE01001423.1:0-12682 GCA_002215365.1 Phytophthora megakarya | reverse complement strand
GAATCTTGAAAATAGAGTGCGCGGTCCGCCCTCCCATTAGAAGAAGTGACGCATTACCGCTCGAAGCTACGGCGATCGCGATTTTTCCCACAAGGCGTACTTTTGCGAGGATGTTACAAAGCAATGTAGATTTCCCTGTGCCACCAGGTCCGTCGATGCAAAATAGCTTTTTCCTTGCTCAGACTGGTTGACAGCTCCAACAATTTGGTCGTAGATGGCCCTTTGCTCGTTATTAAGTTGGGCTTCGGTGTGGACAACTTCAGCCAAATCCGAATCGCTGTAGGAGGTCAATTCGCGGCGAATAAGTCTGTTTTCAAGAAGGCTTTCGTGTAGCATCGTCGGATCGAGTTCTGGAAGGTCGAAGTCCGCAACAGCGTATCCACTAACTTCGAGAAGTAGTTGCAGGCTTAGAAGTGTCTTGAACAGCACTGTCTTGCTTTTGTGGGGCTCATACATATCGCGGAATGTATGATCATAATCCTCCAATAGATCAGTATAAAACTGGTTCCACATTCCACGCACGTCCGTCGGCATAGAGTATGCTAAAAGTGTAGCAAACAGTTGACGAAGTTTGTACGGCATCTTGTACTATCTTGCTTCCTCCATACAGACAATTCACTCTCCGTCGTTTTCGAGATGTCTTGCGGTCTTTGCTGCATCCAAGTATGAAGAGTATTCGATCTCGCTAACAGTTCTCAGATCCTCGAATGAAGCGGGACCTCGGCGGTTGCATAACATCAGACGGAGATAGAATTTTTCCATATCGCGAGGCGAAACATGAATCATCCGACCGATCGACGTCTGAAACGTTTTACGTCTCATCCAGCGACCATTCTTCCAGGTGAACTTCTTCGGAATGTCTTGATACAGCATAGTTTTAACAATAGGATTGATGGGGTCGTCGCATAACTCAAAGAAACGCGTCAGCATAGAATGATTGGTACGCTCCAAAACGATTTCTGGGTCTTCATCAACTCGAAACAGAACCATGTGTCTGCCCTTCAAGTGCACAGGTAGCAGCACAACCGAGTGGGACTTGCCGTGAACGACGTTGTCGAGTAACCGAATACACGCTTCGACGGGAGATATGTATTACGCGTTGACGTAACGAATGATTTCGTTTGGTTCATCTCGTACCCTTGTACCACGCTCTCTTTCATTTTCCACTGATTCAATGGTAAACATAGCCTTGTCGAAACCTTTGTACACGTACTTGTACATGTACTTGGCCACCGTAATTCCAGTACATATCCCAATGTTGATGTGGCAGGTGTACTTCTGTACCAGGTACGGATTGTAAGGTACAACCCACTGGTTTGTCGTTGCGTTGTCGTATTCACGGTTTTTGAACTTTAGTTTGCCAGGTGGTCGACGGCACCTCTGGACTTCGGCGTATCCGTCGACGTTGGCGCGGGTAACTTCAACGAAAGGCTTCGGGTACCCTTTGGAGCATTTGCCATCGACCATGCAGACGCAGTTGGGGTGTTGACTTCCACACGGACCATGCATCATGCAGTTCATTACCGTTTCGTATAGCTCCGGGTTTGTGGCCTCGTCGGGGATTTCACAAGACACCAACTTGTTGATAAGATCTCTGGTGCGCGGTTTGTCTTGTTCTGCCAAGAGAATCAAAATATGCGCGAGTGGTAGACCTCGCTTCTGGAATTCAACCACGTAAATCCGTGCAAGTATACGTCCACGAACTCCTTCGTCTAGATCATGAAGTAAAGCACGTAGCTTTTGGTTCCACACCCGCGCCACGATGTCCGGTCGATCAGGAGGGTTTTGATGCTCAGCAATTTGGTCCCGTATTTCTTTCCATTCAGGGTTGCAAGTCATTGTCAGGAAAATATCTGGTTTGCCGAATTCACGAACTATTGCCATTGAATCTTGGTACGACTTGTACATTTGAAACTATTGCCATTGAATCTTGGTACGACTTGTACATTTGACGCGGTCCGCCGGTATAGCTTGATGGGAGGATGACACGTTTACCCACGTGATCCAAGAAGTGCCATGGGAGTCTCCCGCCTTCCGCAGGATCATCCAACCTTCCTGTGGACTGGTTGTATTCCGAAACGCGGAACCCCGCCTCTTCTACGACATGACGACGTCAGGTGCTTCACTGCGGTATGCATCCTCAACCCCGGCATATAAATCAGCTCGGAGTGTATCTTGGTTGTTATGACACCAATCGCAAAGCTTCCTGCTCAACTTCAGCACGCTGGTCGACACACCATTATTGGTACGCACGTCCACCATCGTGTAAAACGGAGCCATCTTCAGGATCCGGGAATAAGCGAAATGCTATGTGTTCGCGTAGTGACATCGTGTCTTTGTTGTGCCGCTTGACACCGTTGGCATACTTTTCACCATATGTGCATCCATGTTCTCCCATAGGGAACAACAACGGATACATTATATGTGCATCCATGTTCTCCCATAGGGAACAACAACGGATACATTAGTGGGTCGTACATTGGATTGCTCTCGAAAATGCGAAATAGACCGCGCTGTTTAGGGTACACGATCAAGTCCCGCGGATTTCGAGAATTCCCATCGTCCACCATCACAAAACCGACCTCGCTAACAGTAGGTAAGTTCGTTGTCTCCGGTCGACGCATATCAGGATGTAGATGAAGTGTCAAATTGACGGTCTCTTTTCCCTCCGCAATATCGATGTAGATGTAGTGTCAAGTTGACGGTCTCTTTTCCCTCCGCAATATCGTTCCGAATCTTTTCTCCATGGGAAATAAACTGTCCCACGGATTGCACTCTGCCAGCATCATGTCGAGTGTCATCAGTATCTCCTGATCGAGACCTGAAAAGATCCCGGTCCGACGCTCAGCTCGCTTTCGCATATCTTCATCTACGACGTAGATCTGCGCAAAAGTTGGTGATGTCATCTCACCTGTAGATCTGTCGATCGGAGGAATAGAAGCTCTCAAGTAGTGTGAAAATTCACCTTCCCGCGACCACCTTGAACGGACCGATCCTCTCGCACAGGTCCAATATATCCTTTGTCGTCTGATGCCCCGGCCGAAACCATTCTGAACGCGCTGTTGTATGCCCTGATCATTTTCCGGAACTGCGAGTCTTTGTAAAAGTTGTGGAGGATGTCTGCGACGGGCTCTAGCGGACGTAACTGAACAGCACCCTTTAGACAGCAAGACATTTTAGACTCGCCGGGCCATTTCCATGCACGGCACTTGTCGCATTGCTCCAAAGGGGAAGGGACATGTTGATCGTCTTCTACATCTGGTCCCAAAACGCGGGACTTGTTGAAGTCGTTGTGGTTTGCTAGTGCATGTAGACGACGGGTGCGAGTTCTTTCTCTCTCAGCCTCCCGATCTTCTTCCGTGTACTGGGCACGTCGGCACGTCTGTTAGTGTGTCTCTGTATGTCTCTTTCGAGCTCTGCCCTCCGGGGTTCTTCAGGTAAATTAGCGCGTCAGATGGCATTTTGTTCTCAATGGTTGGCTCGATCTACGTCGCGATCGGTATCCGTCTGTTGAAACCGGATAATTGCGCGCGCCAAAATATTTTGCTGCCGCTCTCTAGTTTGATCCTCTTGATTTTGACGTAAGCAATGTAGCTGTTGCTCAGCTCGATTTCGCTCTAAGTCTAGTTGTTGATGAGCTGGATACTCCCGCGTTTGTTCCCTCAACGCTTGGCGCCGCTCCGTCGATCTCTGCTTTGCTCGTTCAGTTTGTGAGGCGGTCATGTTTGCACGGCGAACTTTCTGCGTTTCCGTGTTGGCTTCCCGTTCACGAATTACTTGCGACTCTGTGCGGTTAGCCCTTTTGCGTGCCTTTCGTAGCCTGTCCACCTCACGAACTTTGGCCAGTTGAGAATGAGTCATATCCGCTCTTGAACGGTTGCCGCGAGCCCGTGAAGGTTGCACCGCTGCAGGACCAACACCAACAGAGAAATCGACCGTCATGGTTGTAGCATCTTCAATCTCAATCGTTGGGTTAACTTGTCGAGGTTGCGGAAGGATATCGGCTGTCCCATCCCTGGCAGGGGCGTCTGCAGCCGCTGCATTCGGCACTTGGTTTTCCTCAAGCTGAAGCTTGGCCAATTTCTTCGTTAACTAGGATCGTCTATCGCTTCTCTTCTTTTTACGGTTGCTTGCATCCACAGGGTTCTCCGGTTGACTTGGCGTAGCGTTCTCGATTGCGTTCCTTTCGAGGTCCTCCAGAAGCTCCTCTCGCGTACGCTTGCGTCTACCCTTACTGGGAGCCATTGGAAACAGAGTAACGGAACGCGTTAGACATAAAGTCCAAGTACACTGCACGAAGCAGTAGTGGTTCAAAAAGCTGGTGTTGGGACGCGTGCTACCTGGGTGTGCCGCCCCCATCGTGGTTATCACCGACACTTATCCCACAGTCACGGGCCTTGCGGCTCGGAGCAGCCACGGGCCTTACGGCCCGGAGTGGTTGTAGTTGCAAATTGTGCAGTCGATTCGTCCGGGTTTGGCAGCCAGGTAGCACTGTAGCTTGGGGTGCGATATCCTTTCCGCATAAACGTGGGTGTTCAGGTAGTGATACCCTTTTTAACTCCCAAATACGAGTGCAGCCAGGTAGCACTGTAGCTTGGGGTGCGATATCCTTTCCACATAAACGTGGGTGTTCAGGTAGTGATACCCTTTTAACTCCCAAATAGGAGCAACACCCAGCTCAAACCAATTCCCCCCGGGGTTGTGGTCAATAGACATGTTGCCTGAAACCGGTCAAGGTTCTAGGTGCTCTCGCACAGAGTGGGCGGTGGGTTAAGAACCCCTTAGCACGGCAAACCTCCCAGAAAGTATCCCCTTCCTACTCACAGGAACACGTTTGGTACCAAACGTAAAGCCTGGAGGGACTCTCTGAGCTGCTACTTCACCCGCTTACAATTCGGAGCTCTCGGACTATCTGTGAGAGCGGTGGTGGTGGCTAACATGTAGTACAACATGCATATACGCAGCGTACCTTTGCGTTTGTTCCTCTGTCGTGCGCTTTGGTTTTGAAAACGGGGGCAAAATGAGATTTTTGGAATCTCACACAAAGTACGATATGTAACCACACAGTTTTGTACAAAGTATGATTAGGTGGGCACACTACTTATGTTGCCACACTAATTGTTGGCAATATTGACCAATCGGTGCCGCCTTAGCTGCGCTCGGCAGCAAAAGAACCAATCAGGGCCGCCATCGCTGCGCTCGGCAGTATCGTACTTTAGACGAAAATTCAGGTCTGAATTTTCGGTGACCGGACTGACCGACTGACGGTCATTCAGACTCGGTACTGAACAAGGGGGTTTGCATACCGGAAATGTATCCATCGTAATTCTCAAAATAGATCATCCACAAATATCAGTAGCCAAACTCCACAGTTTCTGGTACCAATTTAGCTGAAATGGGTGGCTAGGAATTATCCTCCAATCACAA
This sequence comes from Phytophthora megakarya, assembly GCA_002215365.1. Classification (NCBI taxonomy): domain Eukaryota; phylum Oomycota; class Peronosporomycetes; order Peronosporales; family Peronosporaceae; genus Phytophthora; species Phytophthora megakarya. The sequence goes on along the minus strand of NBNE01001423.1, from coordinate 7,255 downwards.
CGCGTCACATGTGTCATGTGCATGACCACTAAATCCAAGCAAAAGTGCTGATGATCATCACCACCAGCAAGGTAGTCGTCATTCATCGCATTCCGGAAATTTCGCACAACTCTGGTCTTCCGCTTGAGCTTCGACGTCGTCCGTTTTGCTGGGCAGACACTGAAAGAGTTGGGTGTTTATTTACCAAACCCATACTTGCCCATGGCCCGTTGTGCGTCGCACTTCCAAGGGCAACATCGCGGCAACACGTCAAGATAGCGGTTAACTATAACGTCCACCAGGAGGAAGATGTGTATAGCATGTTGAATATTTTATACCATGGAATTGCTAACCAGGTATACACTACACTTTGTACTGAAATCTAAAATTGTATTTTGTTTTTATAATTTGAGCGGGAGTGCTACGCCATTTCGCGGTGCAGCCAACTCGCTTGTTTCTCTCAAATTGTATATGTCGGTTACCAAAGATGTCTGTAAAACGCAGCATTATGCATTTTTGATTGGTTGTGGTTCTAGAATCCCGGTGCAGCCAACTCGCTTGTTTCTCTCAAATTGTATATGTCGGTTACGAAAGATGTCTGTAAAGCGCAGCATTATGCAGTTTTGATTGGTTGTGGTTCTAGAATCTAGGGACTATTATCCTTATGTTATTTTGCTGCTAGAATCAGTGCATTTTAGCTCATTACAGTGTGTTTTCTTTATGACTTTGATTTTTATATTTAACTGCGAAAAAAACTCACGTCTCCCTAAACCGATAGTACATGTACGAACGCCTTAGTCGAGTCAATAGCAACAAATGAAACTTAAAAACTGCAGTAGGTTACCATAATGTAACACAAACCGATGCGACGGCCGGGAAAGAGAACGGGCAGAGAACCGAAGAAGCGAAGACGAAGATGAGAAACGAAGCCTGCGGTGCTCTCTAGCACTTGCGAAGAGGAATGGAAGTTGAAAAGTGATTGATTGATCGGCGTGGTTTGTGTCGGCGTTTGCTAACTCGCACAGCCAACGCTTCTTGGACACGTAGTTACGTACACAAGTATCCAGGTCCCGTCCTAAAACCTATCAATCTCAAGTCTTAATTATACCCTGATTTACCAATTAAAATCTTAAAATCCTAAACGTAACTTGATTTCAGCTTTCCGGAATATTCTTGTAGCGTCCCATAATGAAATATCCGGTTGGGAAACCGAATTGTTGCAAATCCACATGATTTCAAACCAATGAGATTGCCCAAATCTCAATGTTGACGCGGCAACATTTTCGACAATCATGTGGTCATACTGTTTCAGCCAATAGGACTGCAGGTAAGAAATGTAAAGCATGCATGGAAGATTACTCTAAAACAGAGTAAATTCTAGAGTGCTTGACGAGGTAGTTTTCTGTCGTTTCATTGGCAGAGACTACCGCATCACACACAAGCGGTCAGCTTTACAACAAGGTATGTAATTTATATTCAACGGCCTTATAGTACTACTACTAGTGTAGTATGCGATAAAATTATACGTCAATGATTTAGAAAAGTGGTAATTCTTTATGGGACCGGAGGAGGCTCAGTTGGCGAAAGTTCTGCTTCTTTCGAAAGAATTGGAATCCGTCTACAATTGCTTCAGAAATGGTTCAAGCAGCAGGGCACCGAGGAGTACGTGAACACGGTGTCTTTCCTGTTCGCTCTCAAGTACGCCGTGATGAACAGCATCCCGTTCCAACCGGAGAAGGCGCTTGATGTAGGCGTTGCGCTTGATCTTCATGTTGGTTCAGTCGAAATCACCGAACTCGAAGTCCTTCGTGACCGTGTTGATGCTGTGATTCTTGTTGCGTAGCAGGTGCTCCACGTGGGCGGATGTGTTGGACATCACCTTCTTGTGCACGTAGCCGATGTTCACGTAAATGGTGCCCAGTCGAACCCGCGGCTGCGCTCCACCACCAGCATCTTGGCGCCGTACATGGCGGCGCGACAGGGTACGCGTGGCATCCGTTCGTAATATGAAGTTACGGCTTAAACTTGACCTTGAACTTCTCGAAAATAGTCACGGGTTCCGATTGACCAAAGGGGGTACTCGACATGTTTTGAATGTGAAGTGAAGGGTAACGGTGGAAGGGTTGCTTCCTCAATCATTGCCATCAACTACAAACTGTCCATTTAACCATGAAGTTATCTACGATCCGTGGAAGCCATTTGGGCGAGGATACGTTTAACGTCACGGTAGCCAAAGACACAATTCCGGTTATTTTACGAAAAGTTGAGTTTGAGACAGATTTACCAAATTGTTAGTGTCGTGGGCCATGCAGGGAATGTAAGAAAGACGAGGGTGTCGTAAAGCAAGAATTGCACGTTTACACTTGCCGGCATTGTCGGTCACGACAGCACCAAGCTTCCATCCTTTTTGCTATATATCCTTCATCACACACTCCATCTTCTCGGCGACCGCGAGCCCATCGCGTCTAGACTTTGTGGAGTACAGACCATAGTTTACCATTGTTCCAAATAAACCGAGCTGACATCCAAGTAAGTGTGACCTGGAAATATCTTGCCACACATCAGACATGACGTTTGTACGTCCACCAATAAATACTTGTCTGTTTCGCAGCGCCTCAAACTACTCTTCCTCGACAACAGTGCTGCGCCCAATAAACATGTCTGGAAGAAAGTTATCCGCCTGGAATTGTATCAGCAAACGCTTCAACTCGTCCAACTCCTCAGTAGAACCGGCAGTAAAAAAGGTTACGGATACTCCGTTGGCGCTTGTCCGAAGTGGATGGGGAGTTTTCGTTATTTATCCCAGTTGAGCTCGATTTTGGCCACGTGACAAGGATTGGTAGGTGGAGCTGTGGTGTCAAATGTGGCGAAGCGGGATCTGCGAAATCGCGTTGACACAGATCTCGATACCACTTGCGCCCGGACACCGACTAACGAAGGGGGTCCTCCGATGATCGGTGATCTGGTTGTTTCTTGTTCACCTTGTGTACCCGACGGAGGGCGGGTTACGCTCTCCTGAGTGACTCGTTCGATGTATATCCTGAAAGGGTGGAACGCAGGGGCTTGGGATAGCTCGGAACTTCTTCGCTCTACCTCGCGTAGGTTGGTCTTTGTCACAGACGTGTACTTGAGCCGGATTGAGCTGCCTGGTCGTTGATCCAGGTCTTTGGGGGGTCAAAATGCGGAGATCTTGCTCCTTCCTTGTAAATGCTTGCCGCTTCCAATAGCGGGGAACTTGTTGAGTTGAGATCTGATACGATCTTCAGGCCAACCAATCAGTGCCTTCCGATCAGTAGTTAACACTTGAGGACAAGTCACTAGGTAGGACATAGCTGCCAATATACTACCCAGGCTTAATCGCTACGCTACATCCGAAGTCTTTACCGTCTGCGCGCTGAAGGGCCAAACTAATTCCCGATTCCTGGCATAAGCGGACATTGAGCAGCTTAAAGCAAATTCGAGTCTGTTTACTTTTATCCCTATGTCCACTAACCCATCATCAGCTGATTTCCTACGATCACCTGACATCTGGATACCGACCTCTTTTTGAGATCGGCGATCACGATCGAGGTTCCCGGTCTGTGATCTTGAGTCATCTCTTGGTTGCCGTCACGCGGCGATCTTCTTCGCTGCTGCTCATCCTAGGGCGCATGACGGCTGCTTCCCGACGATCCCATCCCGCCTCATTCCTCCGACCCTGGATCGCCATCTTGCCTTGACCAGGGATCGCCTTTACCTGGCGTATCTAGATCTGTAGTGAGAGCGACTCCAACGTAGTCATCTTCCATCAATCAATGTCCGCCGATACCCCGCGACCCCTGATCGCGGGTCGGGATCGACTCATGTCCACCCATTCCCCTTGATCTTGCATTCTCACGTTGTGGTACAGGTATTGTCGCCATCCATCATTCCAGTGGCCAATCGTGGGTCATCCGAAGTCAACATCACTCACCGACGTTGTCGCACGCTCGACCTAGGAGAGATGACTTGAGATCTTGGCTTGGAGTGGGATTTCTGTCGTCTGGTCCGTCTCTATATCGGGTTCTGGTAGCCGAGGTTGCTTTTCTCGTGAGATCTCGATCCGACTTCACCATATGAATAAGTATTGTGTGATAGGGGCCTCCTTGTCCTCATGTGGAAGAACAACGCGGCCGGCTTCAACGGCTTCTTTGAAATACTGGCAGTCTCTAATATGGTTTTGGCAGGTTGTCGTTCACGCGGATATAACCACAGGTCGAGGTGCGGGTACAGATCTTCTGTTGTCGATAAAATTGGCCAAACAGTGACTGCACACAAGTGGCTTCCTCCCACATTTCAGAGGTAAATTCGTGTCAACCTCTCAAAGGACGGACGCTGCCCCGAGTATGCCATTATTGTTCTTCTTTTTGCTAAAGACTCACCGAAAGGGGGAATTGTTGTGTAGTTGATCGGCCGTCGGGAGCATTTTATTATACAGTGTATACTAGTTCCACAGGCCTCTGTACCCCGTATACCTGCTGTTCATGCGGCTTTTTTCTGCGGCTTTATTCGGCTTTTCCTTCGGTGAGCCGCTTTATTTTTCAAATCAAGGGAGAATGGATTGGCAGTAAAACGCCGAAGCCTTGCGGCTTAATGGGAAAATCTATGGAGAACGAGTTAGGGAGATCGAGGTGCTAGAAACAGAGCAAATGAGTGCTTCCAAATTTTGGTCCAACCAAAACAAGATTATACTAAAAATGAATTTGTACATAATTAGTAATTTCCAAAATAAAATTTCAAAACGCGGGCTGCTACCACACAAGCAAGAATCAAACAAAATTGCAGACATTGACAAGAATGAATGGATATCTACAAAAGTAGAGATAAAAATGTTGTTCCTCCCATGTCATACGTACAAGTCAACAACGTTTATGCTTTACGATTATTATATAGAGACGTACGCGGACGATATCGTAGTCTTTTAGCAGATCAAGTGCACGTCGTTATCTCAAACTATCCACATCTCATTTACTATAATAGATCCGATGTCCGTCACGCTAGGTGTTACAGTTTTATGCCATTGGTTAAAATACCGAAACTCACAGTATGGTTGGCTAAAAACGTTCTCACAATCGCGTAACGAAAAAATCCAGTTGACGAGTACCGTCAAATCAATATTTAGAATAGGATCTAGCATTAGGAGATGTATAAATTAGAGCTTAGTAGAATATTTGGCATCCTTAGTTACAGTATAGAATAAGATTAGAGCATAGAGTAAGAATAGCGTATAGAGTACCAATAGAGTATATAGTACGAATAAAGCATATAGTACGAATAGATGGAAATAGAATAACGCAAAGTCGGATAGAACAGAGTAGGGTGGAAAAGAGCATGTATAGCTTGGATAATTTCATAAAGTATACAATATAACAGTGTAATTAATATGCACCTGTATAGATGGATTAGTGGCTTACAAAGTGCAAGCGAAAGCAATTAAACGTATTAACACTACTGTGTACTGTAAGTATGGTGTTGTGCTAACTGTAATATGAATTAAGCTGCCAATATCTGCTGTGGAATTTACTATTAGTAGTGAACGCTGCTGTAGTACGGATTATTTAGCGATAAAGCATGATACTAAAAAGTAGCCGTAAAATAGGGTTACCGGATAGCGTATACGACACTAAAGCCTATGTAGTTAGGGGCAGCACACATTACCGGTATACTTATAGGTTAGAGAACACCAAGGCAATAATAAACACAGATCAAGTCCTACTACTGCATAGCTGGAGTAAGAGAAACTGCAACAAGGACCTGATATATTATGAATTGCAATTAAACAACACCATTTTAATGATACAGGAGAAGCCCCGATATTGGGGGTGAAAACGAAACAAACGTTATACTAGAAGCATAAAATAGTAGAAACGAGGAGCTAATACGGTAGTCGAGGAGCTAATACTATGGAGTTTTCCAAAATGCTTAGCATATCTGAATAAGATTACCTACAATTATCAACGAATAGTAACATAGCATAACAATAAAATAATCGATATTACGCGCACTGTCTTCACATGAGCTACGATGGTCAGTGTCATTGGCTAAGATCCGTTATGATAGAATATCGCAAATCGAATATGAACTTGCAAGCTAGACAGGGGGTTACTTGGCGCTCACCATCTACATGTAGACATAACATACGTATAATGTCCTGCTGAATGTCGTCCATCTCCATGTTTCGCCACAAGATCCTGATCGCTTCTTTTTTCGGCTTCTACTTTGCTACCGTCGTTCTCCTAAGTCGTACGAATTCCTATGGAGCATCGGTGATATTGTTTACCCCACATTTCGTGATGCAGCATTCGCTATTGGATACTTAGAAGACAACCAAGAGTGGTTACATGGCCTGACCGAAGCGACAGCTGAAAAGATGCCCTATCAACGGCGCCAGCTCATTGCAATTGTTTTGGCCTATTCGCTACCTACCCGTGCTGATAAGGTTTAGGAAGCGTTCAAAGCTCAAATGTCCGAGTTTTTCAGAAATAATGATGAATAAGGTGCAGTCGAGAATATTCATCGCGGGGACGAGGTTTGAGTGCGAATGGCAGAGTATAAAACGTTGAAATACGTGGCCAATTACTTGGCGTCCAATGGCAAGACGTTGGAAGTATACGGTCTCCCAGAACTTAACACCTGCAGCGACGTGTCCACCGAAGTAGATGGCCCCGCTACGGAGTCCATAGCTCAACAAGAACTTAGTGCTTACAGTCCGACCGACGTGGAACATGTTACGGAACTGGTCGGTCAATTAAACCGTAATCAGCGAGACGTTTTTGATCAAGTAGTCGGGGCAGTAGAGCATCCGGTGGGAGGAGAAAAGCTATTTTCCCTCGATGGCCCAGGTGGTACTGGGAAATCCTTTCTTCTGGAGCAAATACTTGTGCATGATCGATCTCAGCGCAAAAGTACCATTGCGGTAGCTTCCAGTAACATTGCAGCAACACTGTTGGCAGGGGGCATACCACACATTCGACGTTTCGTATCCCTCTCAAACTAACAGAGCATTCCACATGCAGTCTTTCCTGGCAAAGGCAAAAGGTGGAATAGATCCGAAATCTAGCTTAATTATCTCGGACGAAGCACCTATGATGAATCGTGGCTGCTTCGAAGCAGTAGATAGGGTCGTCGGAGATATTATGAAGAACGAATCGGAACCGTTCGGCAGGAAAGTTATCGTTTTTAGTAGAGATCACCGACAAATTCTACCTGTACTTAGAGATGCTACACGCGCGGAGACGATAGCTGCGTGCTTTAAGAG
>NBNE01001422.1:0-12682 GCA_002215365.1 Phytophthora megakarya | reverse complement strand
GTGATTAAATTTGCACCTAAGTTCAATAACAATTTCACCAATTGTATATCATTGGTTTTACACGCTCGATGCAATGGCGGCAACCCCGCCTTATTGACGCTAACGAAATATGCCTTTCTCACATCTTCCGATGCCACTGATAGCGTAGCGTCGATGAATTCAAGTAGTCTCAATTCAATCGCCATGTTCCATTTGTCCGCGTCAGATTTGAGTTGCATTAACATTGCCGTCTCCTGTTGCAATTTTTGCTCTTTTGCTGCTGCATTTCGAGCTTGTTCGGTCTCTAATTGCGTAGCATAATGGTCTTCCCACATCATTTGGCGACTTTCACTCGATTCACGTTTGCCATTTCGAAGGACTTCGAGACTTTCAGCACAGTCCGAAATGTCCTCAGTATTAAAATTCACCGATCGATGTGCGAATTCCCGCTGATATTGAAGAGCTGCAGCTACTTCGTCTTTAGGAACTTGACCCCGTTGTCGTCGCCGTGGGGCCTCGATCATACACCGGAGACGCTCCTCTATCGACGTCATTCGTCTACAATGGCTACATTTTGTTTGCCATTTCGAAGGACTTCGAGACTTTCAGCACAGTCCGAAATATCCTCAGTATTAAAATTCACCGATCGATGTGCGAATTCCCGTTGGTATTGAAGAGCTACAGCTACTTCGTCTTTAGGAACTTGACCCCGTTGTCGTCGGCGCGGGGCCTCGATCATACATCGGAGACGCTCCTCTATCGACGTCATTCGTCTACAATGGCTACATTTAGCTTGACCTGTCATAACGGATACTAAGTTATGCGGGTTTCACATGTCACAGGTATTTTTATTAAGTACGTTTTACGAGGTATCGTAATAAGCAAAGCGACCGAAGACTACGAAGAGCTCATTGACATGTTTGACTGCGTTGCACGCCAATACCGCTGGTACAAGCTCGAGTTCGGGCTCACGATGCTCAGCTGGTGGGAGGTGACTATCTTCAGTGCGTTCCCCCGTCTTCATATGTACAGTATTGCGCTCAAAATGTTAAGTTTAACCTTATCATCTCTTTATCATTATACCAGACTGCTTCCTGCTCCTCGTAACCAGCGTGACCGGCTACTACGTCTACAACGTTGCCAACCACGTCGCGGGTCTCCTCCACTAGGAATCCTAGTCTAGGACTATGCAGAAACAAGAGATCAGAGGATCTCTAATGGACAATATTGACAACTAAATGTTGATTTTGGTTTGTCTTGAATTTCTTATTATGTAAATAGTGGTTTCAATGTTATTATTAGGAAAGACTTGAGAAAACAAACGAGAGGTAGAATAAAAAGTGAAGAATGGAGGACTTTGACTGTGACGACTTCGAGAGTGAGTAAATTGACGGTAGAATAGGAAGAACTGAGTGCTAATGCTTTGATTGAATAGAAACGTTGAAGGTGATTGTGGTGGGGAATGGAAATGTGGGTAAAACCAGTATGACGACGCGATATGCCAAAGGGAGATACACGGGGACTTACAAGAAGACGATTGGAGTCGATTTCATGGAGAAGACAGTGGAGCTACGAGATTTGGGTGAGACGATCAACCTCATGATCTGGGATACTGCCGGACAAGAAGAATTCGACACGCTTACCAGCAGATACTACAAAGGTATATAGATTAATGTTGGATGTTAGTGAAATACTAAAGTTTTATATTTTGCTGTGGTAGGTGCTGGAGCCGTGATTTACGTGTTTTCAACTGTTGACCGAGCTTCATATAGATTAATGTTGGATGTTAGTGAAATACTAAAGTTTTATATTTTGATGTTGTAGGTGCTGGAGCCGTGATTTACGTGTTTTCAACTGTTGATCGAGCTTCCTTCGATGATTTACCCAAGTGGAAGCGAAAAGTTGAGGAGGAATGTGGCAACATTTGCAGTGTTCTGGTACAGAACAAGATTGACTTGGAAGATGATGCAGCGATGACACGTGACGAGGTGGAGGACATGGCGGACTTTGTCAACATGAGACTCTATCGATCTTGTGTGCAAGATAACATTAACGTCGGCGAAGGTTCGTGTTTTCAAATTGAATCAGTAAAATTCACAGCTAGTTAACTGTTTGCTGTTTAGTGTTTCGGTACCTGTGTCGCAGGTTCCTCAAAAGAGGCGACGATGGCGACGAAACTGTGCATGCAGTCACTGATATCACGACGTTGAGCAAGGCTGTAACAACTCCAACCATCTCGCACCAAAATTCAGAACACAGAACCAAACGCGAACTTTCAGATGTATCGGATATCGATTCCGATCGTACGTCGACTGCAGCTCCGTCCCCAACAGCTCATTCTCATTGGAATAGACCATTTCCTCCGTCTCCACCTACCGTAGTTGATATGCGTGAATACGCAAGTGACAGTGGAGATGAAGCAGAACCCGATTCTCCGAAAAAAGGTCGCAAAAAGGAGATGGAAGACGATGAAAGAATTCAAAACAAGCATCGAGACGACTCGGGTGAAGGTGAAACTAAAAGATCCAAAAGCGTTCGAAAAGCACCGTCAGGACGCGATGAAGATGAAGATGATCTCGACGATGACGAAAGCACAAACTCGACAGACACGCCAAAGCTCAAACCAAGCAAAAGACGCACGAATGGCAAGAAAACGAGGTATCCACCACCAGACTGTGTCATTTCCTGAAGCAGATAAACAACAAGCTACCTCAAGTCCCTAGTATTTCTGAGTAGTACAACAAGGGTGATTTCGATCTTCATGTTCCGTGTTGAGTGCACTGCTCCTACCTTCGAGAGCAATGCTTACATTAAATGATTCCATAGGCATATCGTACTTCCTTGCTAACTTATTGCTTGCATGGTTTAATAGTGTTAGCCGTGAATTCTCGAGCGCGACAATGAGTACAGGTCCGAAAGGAATCCATCCTTGTCGGCATGGCTAGTGCGACCGTAACGAGGTGCTCGTCGGCTATGAGGACGACCACCATCGTCGGAGCACATGCTGAGTTCGAGAATATCGACTTCAGGGGCCGGAGCAGCATTCACCACTCCAAGGTCGAAGCGACTCAGTCCAAGTCCAGACTCAGAGACTGGAGCAGCATTCACCACTCCAAGGTCGAAGCGACTTAGTCCGAGCCCGGACTCTTCGAACGGAAGGGCTGCAATTTCAGCTCCATCGTCACTGTCGCTGGAGATGACTGTGAAGCTGCGAGCAGAACTCGGTGTCTTGGGTTCAGATGACTGGTACGGAGCACGGAAAGGTGGCAACGGAGCGGGGTATCCCTGTGGATTGTAGCGAGGCTCATGTTGCTTACGAGGTGCCGTGTACTGGTCCAGTGGCGACTGGTACTGTTGCGGTTCTTGGTAAGCTGAAGGTCTACGCTGCTTTTGCCCACGGTTTTCAAGCACACGTTTGTTGCGTCCTTCCGTTTGGTGTTTGTGCGATTGAGGAGTAGCTGGGTATGGAGAGAACTTGTCTTCCGAATCGAGATCGGACAGTGATACCGTATCACTACGGTTGCTACGGTTGCCCTTGCTTTTAGCACGGTCACGCCCAGCAGCAACCCGTTCACGGAGATATTCATCATCATCATCGTCTTGACTGCTCCAGTCACTAGCCCAGTCAAGATAATTGGAACGCAAGCTTGTATCTGCTACAGATCGCGATTTCGCGTCACTCTTTGCAGAGGATTTCAAGACGTTCTTTTGACTTGATACCTTTTTCGGTCCACGAAGAGCAACTCGCTCCACTTGTGTATCCGTCTCAGCATTTTCAGTTCGAGCCTTCTTGATCGATGCCTCGAAATTCAACGAGTCGATGATCACAGTGTTGTTGATACAAAGTTTGCAGAAACGCTGTTGGTGCGGTCGTCCAGTCTTGGCGTCGATGTGGAAGATGAAGCGGTAGTCCGAACATGATTTACAGACACTCTGAAAACAACCTGCACACGGCCGGTTGGTCGAGATGAACGATCGACCGTAGCAAATGTGGCACAATGAACTAGCCGGCCACTTGTTGGATTGCGCGTGCTTCATCAACATCGAGTATTTCTTGGCACGAGCGCTCTTGACACAGTCCGTGACATTCAGCAATGTTCCTGCAACAACGTACTCAGCGAGGCGTTGAGCTACGGAGTCGAGGTTGTACACGGTAGACCAAATAAAGGTCTCAACGTGAGTGTCGTCGTGGTTTCGGTACAGGAAGCAGGTCACTTGGTGTTCGCGCTTGATGCCCTTGATTGCGTCGATAGGCCAGTCGGGGTGGTCAATCGAGTGCAGCACGTGATAAGCTAACTCGTTTCCATTGGCGTCGGTGGTCGTACCCATACGTTCGTATGCTAGTACATCACGGTGCTTTGACAACCCCCATGCTGTTTTGCCAGCGAACCACTTGATACCCGCAAAACGATAGGGTGCATCTGCGCTTCGTCGTTCGGTCACGTTCATAATACTACCGTCAACCAGCTTGTACTTTAGCATCGTCTTGCATGCACGAAGATCGTCTGTGGTGTCACAATAAAGTCCATCCATAACGTCTTGAATGGGTCCGTGAATGAGTCCCGTGCCCTTGAACAGCGTCACCTGTGGGTCACGCGTGCCGTACACACTCTTGTAAATACTAAGCTGTTTGCGACGTCGGACATGGATCCAAGCATCTTCGTTGGTTTGGCCACTTTGTGAAGAGTACTCGGCTACTGCGTCGCAAAGGAACGATGTCACATTGCGGTCGTAGCGAGCTTGTTCTTCTGGAGTAAGTTGGATCTGTGGGAACGGTGGAATATTTTCTGTCATGATGAACCTGCAAACCTTCGAGCTTCGGTTGCAAAGTCAAATGAACTGACTTGTGTCCAAGACGGCAAATCTCTTTGTGAGCGACGAGTTTCGAGCAGGTTGGAGACAAATGACGTCGGACGAGCTGCCAGAGGGACGTTGGGCTGCACAAGCAAAGTTCAAATGCATGATCTTGAGCACGGGAGGCCCGTCTTTTGTAGCGTAGCAGATCTCGAAACCAAATCTGGCGGAAGGGGTCTCCTTGCCCGACCTCGAGTTTGTGGATGGGGGAGCTCTGCAAAGAAGGACTCGTGCCAGCCTGTTCCGAGCAACGGACACGTTGTGGCACAACTTGTGCCTCGCCGGTCGTTTGACCAGGAGACTTTCACGCTAGAGAGAGATCCAGCAAGAGGTTCAACGATGTTGCAAGATGAGGTGAATGGCAAAAGTTGTCCGATGTGAAGTGGCATGAGATCCCGTAGCCACCTCCAGTCTAGACCCTCTCAGGTACATTTTTCGGGAGATTCGGTGAGCTAAAGCAAAAAAAGTTAAGCAACAACCGCGGTGGAACGCCTCCAAGCAACAAAAGTGTCTCTTCAGCCGAGCAATGTTCGTCAACACTACAACATTAACAAATAGCGTTGTGGCGTTGTAGATCGCAAATGTCGAACATAAAAATCTCGGCAATCGCATCTATATTTTTGAAACTTAATAATTTCGAATGAGTCAACACGAAAGAATTTCATTGTAGTCATGAAAGTAATCATTGCACCTGTTATAGTTTATTGTGAAGAGTCACTTAATATTCGAGAGAAAATAGGCAGAAACCAATTTGTGCAGGTATATTTTTGAAACTTAATAATTTCGAATGAGTCAACACGAAAGAATTTTTGCTCAGTCATGGAGTACTTATTTTACCTGTTATAGTTTATTATGAAGGGTCACTTAATATTCGAGAGAAAATAGGCAGAAACCAATTTGTGCAGGATTTTCCGGCTAGTTTTCACGCATCGGAACATCCTAGCGATGGGATCATTCTGTCTTACAGAGACGGTCTAGAAGATCCAAGCGGTCTTTCTCGACTTGTCGTGCAACATTAAGCATGCTTCAACGCGGTACGAAGCCACCTTCACCGAAGCGTGTTTCAGACAAGAGATTCGCCCTTCCTTGTCATCGCTAACTTCTACATCAACAGTAGAAGAACGAGGTACATGTACAGCAAAAACACCAAAGCTTCCCGGGGTACATGTACAGGATGGAGGCGACTTATTAGCGTGACGAATCCCACTGTGACTTGAGCTGACTGAACAGTGTTTCCAGTGCTGTTGCAGTACCATTTGTCTCCAAACAGCAGGTGTTACAAGTTCAACAGAGCTCGCAATTTTCCTAAAATTTAACTCAGTCAGGGTTACCAGCACCAATGCCTCTGCAAACTTTTTCGAGTGTACCGGTACTCACATGAGGTAGCAAACCCTGAACTATCGACAAGCTAGATTTTTCATTAGCGACGGTCAATTTTTGAGTGGCATCAACCGTAGAGTATCGCAAACACCATGAACGGAGACTTGCTGCGCGGTACAACTCGATGTTCAACGATCTGTTCAACTTCGATTTCAAACCCAAGGGAGGTCATGGTCATGCAAGCAGCGTGAGCACGTTAATGCTTATTGCGGTGGCATCCGGAATCCCTTCACACTCGAAGTTCCCATGTGGAGTTTTGGCCACATGGGAACGACGAACGAGACAAACCGCGAGTCGGACAAGGAGTACAATGCTGACAATTGCGATTAGGTACATGTGCCATGGTATGTGTGGTTCCCGCCGCTTCCGACAAAAGCATTTCGCGGTGACGAAAAGGCTCGCTTCACGTTAAGTTGTCCATTCCGGCTGTATTTCCCGTGCTTTCGTCCTTACTAATACGCGAGTCGTATTCAAATTGAATGATTCAATTCGTCCACTATGACGGAACCACAGACATTGCGAAATGGCTCCACCCACAGGAATGACAATCGCAACATCCCTGCTTGAAATTCTCGAACTTTCGCGTACAGTTCTTTGGTCTCAAGGCGACAGGAATAAATGGCCGCTCTCATATCGTCACAGCGGCGCACCGAATTCGTCCATCAACACGCAACAGTGCGTTTTGCGCGCTGTATAGTGGACAAACGCACAAGCGAATTTACTGTTAAGGCGCATGTTTTTAGTCGGAGTGCACGTGCTTCTACATGTAGGTTGAGGAGTTGATGTGTCTCCTTAACATCCTTCTATCCACTCCAGCCTCTTTCTTTACGGTCCGCTAAGGAAATTCTGTAACAGATCATGGCGATGATGCATTTCTCGCTTTCAAGCTTCAACCAGAACTACTGTAGTGTTCATTAACATTTTCGACTTGTCATACGTGTCTGCTCAGTTGTCCAAAGTACCCGTTCAAGTTTGTTTCAGAACGCCATTTCGCTGAAGAATAATCCGTCGGAGATTCCTTCATGTTGATTTCTGAATGTGAGTGTCTTCGATTGCTTCACATTGCTACCGACTAACACCGAAAATTGTCGAAGATGCTCCCAGAACATCACCTTTGATTTACCTTTACTTAAAGCATCTCCGTGTCATTTCGGTGTGCTTACGTGTAAGGAATCCTTACACGGTAGATGCTCAGTGATCATCGCCGTAGAGGAAGCCTCAATGTGATCATAAGGCATGTCCTGGAGTCCAAATTGGAAAGCCTTTGCCTTCTAGATTCAAGTAATTCGCTACTACACCAAAACAGTCATAGTTAAAACTCATTATGTTCGTTCACGCGAAAATGTTGATAATTCATTTGATAAAGAGGTTTCCAGCAGTCGAGTCCGCCATGATTTTACCATTTACACAAGGAATGAACCGTTCGGATCGTCTGGGCCTGAATCAGTGATCGAGCTGTCTCCGCGACGGGTATCAAAGTCTTCGCTGAAACTCGTTATTTTCCGCGGCGATGGCAACCCACCCACGACTTTCTTTACGCAAGGAATGCAAAACATCTCCGTTAGTGGTTTTCCCGTTCGAGCACTTGTCTGGTAGATTCGTTGTTCCAGCGAGCAACGGCGACAAATATTCTGGATGCAAGGTACAACAAAGAATACAATCAGTAGTGGTTTTCCCGTTCGAGCACTTGTCTGGTAGATTCGTTGTTCCAGTGAACAACGGCGACAAATGTTCTGGATACAAGGTACAACAAAGAATAAAATCAACTCTATACTTGCTGTTGAAAGGTGAAGAACTCTATTATACCTGCATGCATCCGGCGCACTGCGTAGCTCCTTTGCGAGATTTCGTTCGAGTATGGCATACATCGCAAATCTCACTGACAATAGCGTAAAGTTATAAAGCTGCTTCAACATCAAGTAAAGGATGAACAAACCTGGGATTGCACCGTTTAATGTCGACACTCTCCATGAGCCGAGAAAACTTCTTCGCTTGCGCACACTGAATTGCATTGCTCACAGCAAGCCACTTGCCGGCCATGGCATAATCCGAAACCTTCTGCATCACTTTTCCACGGGCGAAAAAATCTCCTTGGAAAAAACACTCGACGTATTCCGGCGAATGCTGTCGGTACAAGTAACAAGTTGCAGTGTGCGCACGTTTGATGCCCTTCATGTTATCAGCAGGCCACTCCGGACGTTCAATGGACTGGTAACTGTGGAATGCAAATTCGTTCCCATGCTCATCCATGACTTGACCCATGACCTGCAACACAATTTAGCAAAATAATAGATCGGAACCATAAAAACTTACCTCGTAATTGAGCATGTCTCGGTCTGCAACAAGTGGACCAAGCGGAGCTTTCTGACCCATGACCTGCAACACAATTTAGCAAAATAATAGATCGGAACCAGAAAAACTTACCTCGTAATTGAGCATGTCTCGGTCTGCAACAAGTGGGCCAAGCGGAGCTTTGGCTGCAAACCACTTGATACCGGCAAAGCGGAACGGTGCGTCCGGCGAGCGTCGTTGACTCACTTGAAACACTGCTCCGTCGATGAATTTATAGTTGAGTAATGTCTTGACCTTCCGTAGGTCCTCTGTCGTGTCACAATAAAGTCCGTTCATCATATCCTCCACAGTGCCTCTCATTAATCCTTTGCCGACGTAAAGTGTGACTCTCGGGTTAGTAGACCCCTCGAGGCTCTTGTAAACATCCATCTTGTCGCGACGACGGACATGAGCCCACTGTTTTTTATTCAAATCTGGTCGCTTCTCGTCATTAAATGCTTGTAGCGTTCGCTTAAGCAGGTCTTTCGAGAACTGGTTGTAGTAACGCTGCTCTTTGTCCGTAAGATTGATTGTCGGGAATCGACTTGTCGCCAAGCAGAGCACCATCGTGAAGTCTCAAAACGAAATTCACAGAGATTATCGAAGTGAGACCGCAAACGGGTTAGCGATCCCAGCAGGAATTCGATAATGATCCGCCATGTGAGACTCGAAGCGAGCCACTCGATCGTGCGAGGAATTTTGGGCAGTGGGAAGATAGATGCACGTCATGAATTCGTGGGTAGTCGCATCTGCTGGTCATCTACCTCGCAATAATCATCACTTTGTTCTAATTTTAGGTGTTTTGACTCAAATTATATTATATGTCATTGTACACAGAGTTCGTATTTGGAGGTAAATCTGCATTCGCTTTCGTGTATTTGTACGGCTGGATGCATTGATACACGCGAACGTAAGGCTGAAATCCTTGAAAGTCGCAGTCGCCGTGGTCGATGGACCTAAAGTTTAGGTCCTAAACCAACCGAATCTATCCACTTTCCGATTACATCCACCACGGTGGTGGTCTTGTGGCCGGTATCACAAAGAAGCACACCCAAATGGTACGGTCTCCTTTACTTCGACCTTGAATCAACATGGCATTACAATGTACCTCGTTGAACTGTCCGCTTCAACCAAACATTTAATTTACTGCACATCTAGTGGACGCAACTTCGTAAGGTTACGAGGTCTTCATCTGGATTTAGAAGAGGATCGTTGAACGGACGCTACGCTGAAAGTTCCTTTGAAGATGACACCATCGTTGTCTGCAGTGGTTCGACTTGCAGTGGTATTCGGTCTGTACAGCCTCGATTTGCTGGATTTGTACGCTAAAGTGGCGTGGATCGGATCGTCGGAGTCATTCTCCTTCAAAGTGGTAAATGAACGCACTTTTGACTATGAACCTCTTCCGAAACCAGTTTTCCTGGAAAACACGACACTTCCTGAAACCATTTTAGGAATCGAGCTAGTTCGATCCACTGGGTGGACGTCATTTTACGACAAATGTAGCGACTTGTACGCGGTTAAAGACATTGAGCAATTCGACATGGTCAAAGCCGTCAACTGTGATATTAGTGGACCTTCTACTGTGGAACAGTATATTGCAGATGAATTGGTGCTTTCTGCTAGTATAAGTGTTGATTCCATAGCGTGGGTAAGCTGTCAGCTACTCTTTTTCCATCGACGACCGCAACTTTGCCAAGAAAACCTTGTCACTCTCTTTTCGCAGCGATACCAATTGGTAGAAGAAGAGGTTGACCACGACAAAATGGCTCCTATCAACTCAATGGCGGAAAGTGAACTCTTGCGAATGCTGAATTTGCTTAGTCGCAGTCATCCTTTGTCCAGTGTGGTTTGTGCACAAGGGTTTGAATCAACTGCCGGTCCAGGACACTATGATGCAACTTTGTTTATCTGTGGAAGTCCTAATGTGATTGAAAGTGCGGTTGTTGGCGTGTACGCGTCAACATTTGCAGCGATTCACAAGAATTTGGCTTGGTTAGCAGTTGACAAAGTGAATGTTATGGGGTTTGAGCTTTTATCGCGACAAAATGGACGATCGAAATTCATCCTTCATGAGAAAAATGGCGAAATTGTTGTTGTGGAGAAAAGAAAAATTAACTTCGTTACTTTTGGGTATCTCTACGTAGCAATGATACTTATTGACATCGCACTGCTTGTAGCTCATGGGCGCGCTACGTTTGATACAATTCGAATGTTTAAATGGAAACCACTTCTTAGTATTCAAGAAGATAATAATACTGAAAGTGGAAAATGGGGTAATGCAAACTGGCTGTTGCTCTATCGATCGCTGTATCGAAGCGGTACAATTGCCAGACTTACGATACTTTCATCGTTGATCTCGTGGTTGGTGAATTTCCCGTTTGCACTAATGTGGTGTAGCAATTCGGAAGGGGGGATTTACGCTATTGTATCTGCAGTACGAGTTTGGATGTTAGTACTTTGCTTGCTGAACTTGTTCTGGGGTATATTCGTGCGAATTCGTGAAGCTCGAGCGTATGAGGTGGTCCAAAGCACGTTCGTCAGCCCTCTCGAAGTGATAATATCTTCGACATTCGTAGTTTTCTTGGAGACAAATAGACTTTTTCGTGTGGCGGAGATCAGAAGACAGCTTGAAGGCCAGGTAGGAGTTGATACTGAATCTTTTCCCGGTCAAGTTGCTCTCTCAAACATTTACAATGAGGAAGTCGACGGATTTGCAACTACACCACCGCACATATTGCACGTGTTGTTTGGTCCGTTGGCAGGATTGATCACTGAAATTTTAATGCTCATTTCAGTGGTGCTCATTGTGAAATCCGTGTACTACCACCGAAAACTACAGCAACAAGAGGCTGAATCTGCGAATGCAGTTGCAGTTGTGGACTTTGACAACATTGACGAACATTTAACTGGAGATATAAGCGATCACCACACCTCGAAAGAGCCTCTGATGACGCACCGTAGTGCGAAACATTACCATCGACTACCATTGGAGGAGTTGCTACGTACACCTGCTCGAGCGAGTAGCCTCGTGCGTTGTTGCTTTGATATTGACTTGGTTGAGGACGATGGTCTCACGTACATGTTACCTCATGTATATTACGATTTTGGTGTCGTAGTCAGTGATGCTGGATTTCTTCGTACACGTCGTGGGTTTTCTAATGTGATTCAGCGCCGCCTCGATGTCGAGACATTCTTCGCTCCGATTGAACAATCCTCATCCGTTTTGCCTTCACCGGTCAAGCGCCAACGTTTTGCTGACGAAGGTATGCCTAGGACGAAATTTGCCTTCGATAAAGTGTCATCTCCAGTAGAAACAATGGCTCATGCACATCACAGTCCATCGCCGCCACGAACCATGTCACAATTAAATCCATCAATGGCTAGATCCATGCGTCGACGCAAAAGCATGGAGGAACTGCTCGAATATTCACCAACAACGTTCTAAACCACAGGAGTATCTTTTTCGGTGTATGATGCACTCGAGTTCGACGTGGAACACCGAGACCCAATCAACAATGTGACGTGGACGAGCTTAAGAGATCATGTTGCAGTCGACTATCGATATTGAGACGGGCAAACTTCAGTCTCCGGTGTTGGAGACTTGTAGCACCGAGATGGTAGTTCTCTAAGTATGCTCAATACAGTACGGTTGGTCAAGGGTGTTGCATGTATCAAACAGGTTTGGTCGTGGTAGAGGTTGCTGATCATCAAATCTGCTAAACTGTGACATGTGCCACAAGTGCGTGGCGATCGATGAGTGTGTGGTCAACAATGATAGTTGTGAGCCCATTCCAGTATTTGCGCACAAGAGGCAAGATGGGTGTTAGCCAGTTCACGGAAGCTACAGAGGGTGCTCCATTGTTGCCTACCACAGCCTTTTGACGACAAGGTCGAAGAGAAGACTGCGCCTCAACATCATGCGCTGCTGGGAATGGCGTGTGTGGCGGTATCGGCTCTGTGTTTCAGCTTCATGTCGACCTTCATCAAGTACTTGACGTTCACGGTGACTTCCATGGAGGCTATTTTCTGGCGTTCGATGGTCGCTTGTGCATGCAACTTCGTACGTTTTGCAGTACTCTGATGCAAAACAATGCTGTGCTAACTGGACAGCAGATTATGGTGAAGGTGACAGGTC
>NBNE01001421.1:0-12684 GCA_002215365.1 Phytophthora megakarya | reverse complement strand
GATGAGATCGGTGTACATGGAGCAGAGCAGTATGGCCCAGTGAACGAGAACTCGACTGGTTCTTGGCTCTGTGTTGATGCCGAAACACCCAGGAACGGTGCTGTGTGTGGAGGTGCAGGTAGCGTTCCTTTCAGACGAATGCGGCAGGACTGGTCGAACGTAACATCTCCAAAGACGTATCGGTATTCGCAGAACTCAGGGAACTCGCAGTGGGCATAGCGGTAGTTCCAGTAGCAGTCGCCGTCGATGACCGGTGGACGCGATGACTACATCATTGCATCCCAGAACGTTAGTCAACGATTTAGAATCGTCACACAAATCACACAAACCAACCTTGTCCGAGTTTGTTTTGCCCTTGAAAATATGCCGCAGCTCAGCACGTAGCTCGCGAAGAAAAGCTGGATTGGAGAGGATGTCACGATGACCGACTCCATCGATTTCCCACACACCAGTCTGTCATAAACATTAATTAAATGTTAGGAGATGATGAGAATATTTTCAGTGTACTGTTCGCACCGAGTGAGCAGCTCCATCCACTTCTTTGGAGCTCTCAAAGAAGGTGATTCTGTCGCGGTTCAGCGGACCGAAGAGCCCTGCGAAGAAGCCTGCAGTACGACCGTCATTGAATTCGTTGTGTGCCTTGCAGATCGGTAGTTTGCGATTCAACAGCGAATATTCTGCGTGATGACTGCTTGCTTGTCGTATAGCTCGCACTCGCGTGATGTTTTCAGCTGAAAAGTACACAGACTGCGGTGTCTGGGTGACACGCACTGATGAACCTTTAGAGCCCAGCCATGTGTGTGCCCAGGAGAGAGAATGGTACGACACTGTGCCATCACCCGTTTTACTGCAGGTAGGCTCCTGGCCTTCTTCATTCAGGTATTGCACCTGGAACCAGTGTCCGGGCGTTTCTGCATTTTCGTACTCGTAAAAGCTTTTGGTCTGCAAAAAACACGTTTACTAGATGATATCATCGATTAGATATCACTAGTAATTCGTACCTGAACGTTGACACCGTAGACGCTGTAGACCGAAGCAATGGGAGGACGTTCCCAGGGTTTAAAGAAATCAAGGACGGGGTCATCAACGTTCCGACGCATTATCTCCAATTTGGCGAAAATCGGATCGTGGACGGACATATCACGGAAAAGTTGACCTGAAGCGATGTCAGCGCTGGTGTAATTGCGTTGGATCACTTTGTCGTCTTCAGGGATAAGTCCCTGCTGAGAACGCACAGTAATGATAACTTCGTTGTCCTTAGCCGAATTCAGACCGGAAGGCATCGGCATAAAGCTCAAGATGGAGCCTACACAGGACGAGGTGAGACAAGATAAACACCAATAAGCCATTAGCAAATTCCTTACCAAAAGACACGACGAGTTTGCGCATTTCACTTTGCGTTATTGGAAGTCCCTCCGTAAGGCCCGAAGAGATTAGCTCGATCGATTCAGCACTCCCAAGCAATGGTGACCCGACAGCGAAGTAAGCCGAGATGTGTTCATCAATCCACTTTTGCCAGTTATTCCGACCGACTTCCTCTTTCAACCACTCGAGGAAGTATCGGAAAACCCCGTTGCCCATCGAGTGTGCGATGACAACCAGTCCGCCATTGTTGCCGTCCAGTTCAACCGTATACTCAACTACAAGCACAAAAGTTAGCAGCAACCTTCAACTTAACAACAACACTCACGTACTCTTCTTCTTGAGCGAATAAAAGTATTTATCTCGTTGTTGCAGTTTGCTCGGCGGCAGTCTCCAGTCGTACGTCGCCACAATGAGTTGGTCCGGATCCAATTCGAAGTGGTCCACCAAATCGTGGATTATGCTGCGCCACACCGTGGACAACGGGCCTGTGACAATGCCTGGATCCAGCTCCGACACCGCTTCAAGGCCTTGTGCAGCTCTATCGAACAGTAAAATCGTCAATTCCCTTAGTCGAACACTAAACACCATCCCCCTTACCGCAGTTTACACTCCACTTCCTCCTGCGTCGTAATGTCCAACTTCATGCACCGGATCCAGCAATCTCCTTGCGCCAACACGCGCGCCACGTCGACCCACAACCTGTCGCCAAAGTTGATGTCGCGGTACAAATTCTTGCGGAATCCCGTCTCACAGCGCTGATGGCTCCAGGACTGAAGCTGCGACGACGCAAAGCCCGGCATGAGCAGCACAGGACGCGTGCGCATCACACCGTCCCTCGCTGCGGCCGTCGCCAGCAGCAGCAACAAATTCTTGCGGAATCCCGTCTCACAGCGCTGATGGCTCCAGGACTGGAGCTGCGACGACGCAAAGCCCGGCATGAGCAACACAGGACGCGTGCGCATCACGCCGTCCCTCGCTGCGGCCGTCGCCAGCAGCAACAGCAGCGTCAAGAGCAGCATAATTCCGTGTGAGCAAGTGCGTAAGTGTGTGCCAATCGTCGCAGCCGCCTTTCGACCAGTTTCATGGCCGTCGTCTAGCTGATTCGTACGCTGAAATTGATTACGACACGACACTTGAGAATAAGGACGCATATCTATTTTTAGATGTTACAGTTGATGCTAAAAATAGGTGCATGTCGGTAAAGCAAGGTGTATCAAGTGCATAAACAGGCGACTGGCATTGGCAGTTTCAACACGACACGACACTTGAGAATAAGGACGCATATCTATTTTTAGATGTTAAAGTCGATGCTAAAAATAGGTGTATGTCGGTAAAACCAGGTGTATCAAGTGCATAAACAGGCGACTGACATTGGCAGTTTCAAAAGGCAACAGCAACATGTATCATGCATGACGTTGTCTTTTTAGAGCGCATGATGCCGAGAATATTATAATAGTTGCACGCATTGACATGGCCAGCAACATGTATCATGCATGACGTTGTCTTTTTAGAGCGCATGATGCGGAGAATATTATAATAGTTGCACGCATTGATCTCTAGAGCCATGGTGCGCGCCTTCTACTGGGAATGCGAGGACTTCCGACTGGCGGTGGCTCCGTGGCGCAATGACCCAAAGTTGCAGCGAGTGGTGCGTGCTCGCGTGGCAGCGGCAGAGCAGCGAACGCCGGGATTTGCGTTGCGATTCGACTTGGAATTGCTCGAGAACGAGGCAGAGAATGCGCCTTCGGGGCATCTCATGCGGCTCGTGAACCAGCGGCAGATGCTGCGAGCGTTTGAGTTTGCGTTCGTAGGCGTCGAAGCGAAGACGCGACAATCGCCTGGAGGAGAGGGACGAGATGAGAAAATGGACAAAAGCCTGAAGAATTGGCTACGAGGGGATCAGCCGCCTCCGCCGAAAGAGGAACTGGCAAAGTGGCTGCTGGGATGGATGCTTGTCACGTCCAGTGACACGTACGCAGACGAGTGGGTTGTGCTCATGTGCGGAGAAAAAGGTGCCGAGGTCGAGGACAACGAGGAAATCAATTGGCAGGAGGCAGGTGATAGGAGTGCACCGGTTTATAACGGAGAAGGTGATGACAGTGCTGATGACGGCAGCGAAGAAACAGAGGATGATGATTTTCCGCCTCCGTACGAGGAAATTGAAGAGACTGAGTTAGAGTTCTCACCTGATGAACAAGCTCCTCAACTACGAGAAACCTCTCGTGCTAGCAATTCAAGAAATGGTTTGCGCTCGAAAGATCGATTTGTAGCAAAAGTATCTAAACGAGGTTCTTCGATCCGAAGTAGTAGTAGTCGCAGTCTTACAAATACGTCAGGATCATCAGCCTCGGTGGGAAGAAGAGAAATGACCGAGCTCAAACCCACAATTGTACGGTTGAATCCGCGATTCGACTCTTTGGATATGGTCAAACTACATGAAGAAGAACAATCAGACGAGTGGTCTGAATCACGACGAAATTTTTCATCAATACTTCATGAATCGAGACGTGAAATTCAAATTGCGAAACAAAAGCTTGAGCGAGCTGAAAAACTTGCGCAGTTACGACACACGCAATTGCTAAAGGAATCGGCTCGGTTGTTGAACGAGAACGAGAAAAAGCGGTGCGATGCACAAGCAGTGCGACAGTTAGTTGCAGATACGTTGGAATACCGTGATGAATTACGCGCAGTAAAGTCTCGCATGAGGAATGCATCTATCACAGCCCATCGTAACCAGGAGCGAGTGAAATGGCAAACTCGTGCTGCACTAGGCCACACCGCGCAAGCTTTTCGTCAGTTTGGACCACCTACGAAGGAGGAGAGGGATCTCTTATTTGGTAATACCTACTCAAACAATCGAGATAAAACTGCTGTGTATGATCTGCACGGACGTCATCATAATTCGGAGGATGCTGACCAGGTTGCAAATGATACAGCGCTAGAAAGCGCCTTAGGGAAAATTCGGCGTCTCTTTTTGAACTCAGTGGAAAGTATTGACATATTTCGTCAATATGATCTCGATCGTAGTGGAACTTTGAGCTACACAGAATTCCAGCGGATGTTGCGCGAATATAGCTCTGGCGATTCTGCTGAGTTGACAAAAGAACAGAGCGCAGTGTTGTTTAAACGCTTTGATTCCGATGGCAATGGTGAGATTGATTATGTTGAATTGCTATGGGGATTTTTTAATTGGGAAGCGTTCCTCAAACGATGGTACGAGCAAAAAAACGCTACAACGGGGTCAGCAGACCAAAAAGCAAGTCAAATATTTAATAAATTTGATCCTGCAGGCCGAGGTATTGTGCCTCTCAAAGAATTCCAGATTGTCATGGATCACCTTGGAGTTACCCTGAACGACGTCGATGCTAAATTGTTGGGTGTCAAATTTGATGCCGGTAAGGATGACTGCATTGACTATCGCAAGTTTTTGAAGAGTATGAATTTGTTTGACTCTCAAGATGAGCTACCTGGCTACGATCATCGTCCGAAAGCACAGTCGGAAAGGAATCCTGATACACCTTCTGGCATGGAGCGAATTTGGATGGAATTGCAAGAACTATCAACCACACAAGTAAAGCTTCATCGCTTACTACAAAAATGATATCGTAAAATATCGTTTCAGTGCTACTGAATGGCAGAGACCAGTGACTGCATTCAGAGTGCGAACGAGACGATGGGAGCCTTGGATTCACTTCAAGCAGCACATCTGGCTGGTAGAGGGCCAATATCCGAAGCTTGGTTGTGCTGCAGGAGCAAAATAGTTACTTCCTACCATTGATACATGCACCAAGGTGTGATCTTTACAATCTATCTCTATTTGATGCTAGGAAGCATTAGAAGCTGTATTCCCTGCTGCGTCTAACACTTCGCAAAAATCCAGCAAGACTAAAGCGGTTGCAGCGTTTCGAGTGGCCAACGTGGCTGATAGCGTGCTGGTTCCGGATCACTGCGCATGCCTCTTTCATATCTCTCTAGTCCCGCCCAAGCAATCATGACACCGTTGTCGGTGCACAATTTAGCTGGAGGAAATATTGCTGTCAACCCTTCTTCCTCTGCTGCAGCCTGCATACGACTGCGAAGGTACTGATTCGATGCGACGCCACCACACACAACCTATGAATCGAAAAACCAGGACGTGGTTAGTGCTTAATTCAACATATTTGCCAATAGATTATTTGCCATACAAGACTGGTGATGTTGTCGCCCATACGCTCTTTACTCCATTTACATGCTCGTCGTGTTCGAGTGATCAACTGGTCTACTGCTTTCAGCTGTTGTACCCCATATCAGCCAAAGTATTATCCAAAAGCGAGCACGATTCATACGAACCTGAAAAGAAGCACATAGATCTTCCTTCGTTTTCTGGTCCAAATTATCAAGCTTTTGCGAAACAACTCAACTGATTAGAAACGAGCACGAAAATCATGAATACGTTATGACAACAACGCTACCTTCTTGATCTCTCGAAGCATAGCTGTCTTGATTCCAGAGTAAGAGAAATCGCAGTCCTGAGCATGACAGGAATCAAGTCAGTTCCGTCCGGCCAGGGAATATGTAAGAACAGGTTTACCTTTCGGTGCTTCATCGGCTCTGTAAATGGGAAGGCACGGTCGTTGCCGCGTGCAGCCATGTCCTCAATTAGCTTACCGCCATGCACACCCTTGCCACCAGAAGCAGTGATGTCAAGCATCCTAGCTACCTTATCGTAGGCTTCTCCAATAGAGTCATCCACTGTGTTGCCTAATAGCTCGTAGTTCCCCAGACCCTTTGCCAAGACAAGGCAGCAGTGACCTCCCGACACCAGCAACACGACAAATGGGAATTCCGGTCGTGGAGTGTTCACCTAATAAATACAAGACATGTAACATTAGCACACAGTTGCATGTACAAATGTGCAGCAACGTACATGTGGTAGTCGCGACACCAGGACGTGGGCCTTTCAGTACACAAAACATTACAAGTGTCAATACTTGCACAAATTTGCTGGGATCACAGTTCAATATCTAACCCACCTCCAAATGGTTGATTTGCAAAAAAGCAATGTCCGGGTTGTCCAGGCAAATCTGCCGGGCCGTTTTGAGCCCCACATCCAGACACGGAGCAAGACCTGGACCTGAAGTCACAGCCACCGCTGACAACTGCTGTACACTCTCCAATCCACTACAACACACACTCACAAATAAGAATCACCACATTACCAATCTCACTCATCCATTGTCACCTCTGCTCAATGGCCGCATTGATAACGTGCGGCAGGTTGTCAGCATGTGCTCTCGCTGCCAACGCCGGTACGATGCCTACAACAACACATTCCACCAGTAAATAACGCCACAATATTGCAAAATATATTTACAACAGTTGCCACACCTTTCCACTTGGCGTTGAGCTCCCATTGCGACGAGATGACGTTGCTCAGCACCCGTCCGTCTTGATCCAGCACTGCAGCCGCTGTATCGTCGCAACTACAACACACAGCCACTCGATATTACCACACCGTAACCTACTCAGCATCTACTCATTGCAGCAGCAATACCTCGTCTCAATTCCCAACAGATACGAAGCGGGACGCGTCTCCCGCGTGCAGTGCGCTGTCCATCGCCGCAACCTCAGCATTTTTCACTTGTACACCACTTGTACCTGAAATGTATAACCCTATTCCCATACTACTTAAACATTCATGTATTCCACACGAAATAGGTTTTTCTAACTCGATATTACCACACCGTAACGTACACAGCATCTAATCATTGCAGCAGCAATACCTCGTCTCAATTCCCAACAGATACGAAGCAGGACGCGTCTCCCGCTTGCAGAGCGCTGTCCATCGCCGCAACCTCAGCATTTTTCACTTTGTACACCACTTGTACCTGAAATGTATAACCCTATTCCTGCACTACTTAAACATTCATGTGTCTAACACGAAATAGGTTTTTCTGCCCAAGTTCCGAGGTTTTTCTATTGTTAGACTGTACACCAAGTCCACGTAGAGCTCCAAGAGACGATGGCGCTGACGGCGGAGAAGGATGTGGCCAACATGGCGCGGCAGATCGCGCAGGTGACGCAGCGCGACGGCTGGAAGAGCGACAAGAGCGTGGTGCCGGACATGCACCGGCTGCTGGGGAAGCTCACGACGCTCAAGGTGGACAAGGAGCTGCTGCAGCGCACCATGATCGGCGCGGCCGTCAACAAGCTCAAGAAACACGACGACGAGATCGTGCGCGGCTACAGCACGAGCCTCACGAAGAAGTGGAAGAACGAGGTGGGCATCAGCACACCCAGTGGGTCCCGCGCGCCCAGTGCGTCCCCTCCCAAAGGTAAAAAAGGTAGAAAAGCAGGTAGAACGCGTAGAACTGATGGATTTATTCTACCTTGATTTAGATTCTGGAGACAGAAAGAGGCTGGAAAGTGCACGCAAGAGATTACAGCAAGGATACGCCAGTGAGAGAGCCAAGAGAGACTCACGCACGGTGCAAGTGCTCAGTGGCCCCATCGCCAAAGGACGTAGAGGTACCACAGTGTCCACGGCTCCGTCCAGGAGCTCCATTAGCAGAGCCTACATGGCCCAGCGGAGACCGCTCACGAGTGCTAATCACAGAGCGGCTTCGGCCCCACCCGTTGCTCGTCGTGTGCTGCCGGCGTCGAGAGTGCAGCCACAGGCGAGACGACCGACCAAATCTCTGGCCAACATGTAAGGCGGTAGTGTAGACCTGATGCTCAGTTGTGTGGTCTAATCTGTTGATTCAGGTCCGCGGAGGAGAGACATCATCAGCGCCAACTTAAATACAGAGCGCTGTCTGGACAGAGTGATAGCGGTCGTAGAGAACCGGAACGTGCTCGAAGCAGCACACAGCCAAGTGCACGATCGCGACCATCTAGTGCCTCGTCATCGAGAGGCGGATCAGCACCAAGGGATCTCCCTCCTGCGGTGGATGCTCGGAAAGCTATGCTGGATAAGATGTACCCTCGAGTATGCGGTGTTGGTGCTGCGTCGGCCAACACGTCGGGTGGAACGAAGAAGAAAACTACAGCAGCAAGGAGGAAGGAGACAAATTACACAGAAGGACAGCGGGAGGTGCTATCATGGCTGAAGGGGTTGAGTGTGGATATGAGCGAATACGGTCCAGCTTTCTTCGAGAACGGCTTCGACTCAGTGAAGCTCCTCAGCACAATTGAAAAGTCAGATTTGCCGTCGCTGGTGCCTAAGAAGGGTCATCACCGGTTAATCCAACAGGCTCTGGACGACTTGCGGCATAAGCATTCGACGTCAGCATCTTCACAGCGACGCGATCGCTTCCAGAAAGAGTCGCGCATGCGACGTAATGATCCGTTTGAGGATGAAGATTCAGATGATAGTTTCGTGGTCAGCGACGATGGTGAGTACCGTCCTGGTCACATTGCAGCGATGTTCCGGAAGAACCGGAAACGACGATACTCGATCGACTCGGACGATTCGATCAACATGGAGGCTTCGTTCGACGAGATCCAGAAGGAAGAGAAACGCAGGTATGTGTCAACCTCTTCGCTCTCAAACTTGTTTGCATACTGATGTTGTATTTCTGCAGTGCTCTGTACGGTGAATACGAAGACTACCGAGAAGACATGCGCAACAAGAAGATGCTTAAGAAGAAAAAGTGAGCAATACATGCTTCCATTCCAAGTCCAAACCAGGAACCAGCTCAGCCCCACGAAAAGTAAAACTGCACGATAGGCTAAAGGGATGCCGCTGAACCCGATGGACTCGGCCAATACACAACGTCAATACGCCAACAAATGCTAGAAACAAACACTTTAGAGCTCAATCTTCGTGTTTTTACCCCATTTCGTCAGTTGACTCGAAATGCTCAAGATCTGCTCCAAGTTGTCCTCTTTACGTCGTGCGGGCGGTAAAACGCTGCAGCTCCTCGCTCTTCCCAGTAGCAGGAACGCTCGTCCACGTCCCGTGAATGTCCGTACCGACCACCGTCACGCTTTGGCGTTGTCTGCTGTGGCGGTCGCGTCTTTCGCCGTGAGTTACTCCACTTCGTCCTCTGAGGCCAAGAAAGTCGACGAACCTCGCTATCTTTCGAGTCCGGACGAGTTCCTGTACCCAGCCATTCAGCCCTTCAACACAGGCACCATTAAGGTCTCTTCCCTGCATGAACTGTACTACGAGGAGTGTGGAAACCCCTACGGGAAGCCTGTCATTATGGTGCATGGCGGACCGGGCGCTGGCTGCTCCGACAGCATGAGACGCTACCACGACCCACGGGTGTACCGCATCATTCTGGTGGATCAACGGGGCTCGGGTCGTAGCAAACCGCACGCTTCTCTAGAGGAGAACACGACGTGGCACTTGGTGGAGGACATGGAGAAGCTCCGACGCCACCTCAGCATCGACAAGTGGCAAGTGTTCGGAGGCTCCTGGGGCAGCACGTTGTCTATTGCTTATGCTATCACTCACCCCTCCAAAGTCACGGAGTTGGTGCTGCGAGGCATCTTCCAACTACGCAAGCAGGAGATCGATTTCTACTACCAACACGGCTCCAGCTTCATCTACCCCGATCGCTGGGAAGCGTATCGAGACGCGATTCCCGAGGCAGAACGGGGAGACTTCCTCATGGCGTACCATAAACGACTCACGAGTGATGACCCCAAGATTCGCATCCCGGCGGCTTTGGCGTGGACGACGTGGGAGAAAACCACGAGCAACTTGATCCCTCCAGTGCGTTGATGTTGTGAGGTTTTGTGGGTAGTCAAGGGATTAACTGTTGAATTGTTGCAGGCCGATGCGGCGGACAAGTCGATGGACGAAGAAAAGTTTGCCGAGGCGTTCGCTCGGATTGAGAACCATTACTTTGTCAACAAGGGATTCTTCCCCACCGACGAGTTCCTGAACGAGAATGCCCACAAGATTCGTCACATTCCGACAGTGATCGTTCAGGGAAGGTAAGAGAGAAGCAGCATTTGAGATATGCTGCAACTAACGGCTTGATATGACAGATACGACGTCGTCTGCCCGATGAAGACGGCCTGGGACTTCCATAAAGCTTTTCCGGAAGCGGACTTCCGTGTGGTTCAAACTGCTGGTCACTCGGCGATGGAGCCTGGAATTGCCAAGGAATTGGTCGATGCTACCAACAAATTCAAGAACTTGTAGATGCACTGCTCGATTCTGATGAAGTGAAAAGGTAAAAAGCTTTGTTTGTTAAATACGGTCTATGACCTCTTGTTAGTCTGCTTGGACAGCGGGAGGTTGAGGCTCATCCGTGCGTACCCGTTTCGCCGCAGTGCCATCGACACTAGGTCCACGCTTCCCAGTCGACCGAACATTCCCCTTCTTGTAGCCACCGTGTTTCGCACAGAGACCAGATGTGCCTCGAGCACCAGTATTGCATCCATCCACAGTGCAGCGATAGCCGCCTCCATGAAATAGACACATGCTGCTGCTGCCTTGTGCACCCTTCGGACAGTTTGGTGCTGCACAACGTTTGCCACCTCCGTGCTTCTGGCACAATCCTGACTTACCTCGGGCACCCTTTGTGCAGCCCGGAGAAGTGCACGGTCGAAAAACATTCTTTGCGCGCGCCTTCTTCGCTCCTTGATGACGTGGAGTGCCTTCGCTAGACCTCACTGCTCCGCCTTGTGGTGTGATGAGACCGTTGTGGAGTCCAGCTGCACCGTTCGTGGGGGTGGTGATCGATATTGAGCCCATCGCAGAAGAAAATATGTGCATATTCTGATTGCCGGGTTGTGTTTCTCCACTGTTGACAAATAGACCAGGATACGGGGCACCTGGTTGATTTTCTACCGGCGATAACATCGTTCCAAACGTACCAGGAACAACTGGATTGTTCTCATCAAAACTCATGCTAGCAGCATTGTATCCTCCAGCCGCAGCAAAATATTGTCCATCCACGGGACGATCCATCGTAGCTGGACCTCGACTCGGGAGGTAATTTGTCAGCGTGTCAGCGACAGATTCCAGCGGCTGAAGTGGCTGAATTTGGTATCCTGTCGATGCTGGAGCTGGTTCGGACACAGTCGGTGTAGAATCAGCAACACTGTCCAGCGACGACACACTATCCGTTGACGCAAGAGCCGCAGTCGTGACATCCAGAGTGTGTTGGATAGAAGACAACTGGAGCTGGTTCGGACACAGTCGGTGTAGAATCAGCAACACTGTCCAAGGACGACACACTGTCCGTTGACGCAAGAGCCGCAGTCGTGACATCAAGAGTGTGTTGGATAGAAGACAGCAACATGGCGTCGGAGAGCGAAGCACCAGAAGTCGACACTTCTTCTGTCTTGACAAAAGGTCTCGTGCGTTGCTCTCTCGGCGACGTTGGAACTCTTGGGATCGGCGGTGACGGGCGAAACACCTCGTGGTTCTGGAACAATTTCTCCGACACGGGAATCTCTGCAAACTCCGTCTGCCGCGGCATGGTGCCCATGAAGGCGCTGGTTTTGCCCCGCTGCTTCCCGCTGCTCGTAGATGATGACGAGCTCCCGGGGGGGAGAGGCAAGCGCCTCTCTTTCTCCACATTCGGCAGTCGCTCAGTCGGGTCCAGTCGGAAGTTGCCAGGCAGCAGCTGGTCCTCGCCTAGGAAAATGCTCAGCGGGTTGAGCGTCGGACGGTAGTTGGGCACGTTGTCCGTCACGCGGGGGATGCAGAAGGGGTCGGAGCGCAGCACGACGGCGGGCGACTCGTCCTTGAGCTTGTCGTTGGTGAACAAGTAGTGCATATCCGCCACGTTCTTCGTGTTGTACACCACATCAGGCTCCGGCATGAACACGCCCGCGCGCATCTCCTCGACGACATGTGCCGGAATCTCCTCCTCCACCGCCTCGTCCGAGGAGCTCTCGGTCACTTCGTGCACTTGGTCTTCGTCCTTGTCAGACGCGGACACGGTCATGGTGAGTTGAGGAACTGGAGAAGGCGCAGAGGCCTGTGGGCATACTCCACGTCGATTGTGAGAGCCACTCGCAACCAGAGACTCGGTCGGACGAGAAGCTTTCTGAGCTCAAGTGGGGATGAGCCAGTTTGCAGAAACCTGCGCAAACGAATAGGATATGTGTTTATGCAGTTTATGCAAACTATAGGAGACCTATAGAGAAACTATAAACTGCGGATTGTAAGCCGTCGCATACAGTTGGGAAGCACAGGTTGGGACTCGCAACGTACAGGTTTTGTTTTACGTAAGCCATCAGCTAATGAACGACATTGGCGTTTAACACGACACTTCAACATTTGCGGGAAACGTCACGTTGCTTACCTTTTACTGTACGTCTTCAGATTATGAAACTTGCCCGGGCTCGAGTGCAAGTATTCGGGATATAATA
>NBNE01001419.1:0-12695 GCA_002215365.1 Phytophthora megakarya | reverse complement strand
GTAGACGGAAATGGTAGCTCCTGAATGTCTTTTACGATTTTCGGGGTAGTACGTATCCCTTCGACGCCAAAATCGTGAGAGAAGTACGGTATGACACGCTTCCCGAATTTGCTCTTGGGCAAGTTAACCGAGATACCCCAGTACCGTAACCGATAGAGCAGCGCATCCAAATCGCCACATAGTTGATCCCACGTGGCCGCCCCATGCGCGATGTCAACAATATACTAACTGCCCCCAAGACTGGACCCATTTAAGATGGCGCGGGAATATTGCGCCTGAAAACCGTCATTTGCTCCACTAGCGGTATTATACTGCGTTCCGCATCCATTTCATCACTTGACGAATGAGGGCCCGACTTCAGGTAGGCTAACCCATCCTGATCCACAAGTGCTTCCTCTTCGGGCGATAACCGTACAAATTCCCATAGACAATTATTTATCATCTGTTGGTAAATTATCGGGGCGTTTTTCAACCCGAAGGGCACACGTACCCACTAAAATGCACGAATGGGCAAGTGAATGCTGAGATCGGCTTAGCCCTCTCGGTCATTTGAACTGCCCAAAAGCCGCTCACCATGTCGAGACTCATGAACCGGCTCATTCCCTCGAATCCAGTGATAGGATCATCAATCAGTGGCAGTGAGTAATTCGACAACTGAATGAAGCTGTTCACGACCCGATAGTTGATGTACATCCGAATATCCACTCCGTTTTTCTTGAGTACTATCCCAATCGGGGTCCCATGGCGATTCAGAGTGTTCAATCCACGTAGCTTTCAGAAGCCTCTTCAACAACTTGTACACCTTGATTGCCAAGTGCGGACCGACCGGCCATGGTCTTTGTGCCACAGGCTTGGCGACACCCACATCTAGATCACAGATGACACCTCTCGCCGGCGGCGGGGCAGCATTCCCATCACCTAAGAAGATCTTCCTATGCCTTTTCAGGACGGCCTTCAGCTGCTTCTCCTGAGCTACTGTACTCTCGCCAGGTTCTTCATTATCCACAGCTTCAATATCACATTCAAGAGAGGGATCATCCAAGTCAGGTAGCATAACCAACTGATCTTTCAACTTAGAAATGAGCTCGCTCCCTTCAGAATATATAAACTGCTGGTTCCAAATCGAGTTCTTTAGCACTCACTCGCATGCACCTGACTCACGCTGCGTCAAGTCGTGCGAGTGGTGTTCCAGGCCTAGCAAAAGAAGGTATCTCGAAATCCTCGTCTTCCTCGCTTTGGTCATCCTGGAATGCGTTGCATTCAGATTCCTGAAACATTTCATCAACACCTTCACTACAGGATCCCGAATTGGCAACCTCTCCGCTATCCTGAGCATTGGTATCCAGGGTGGCAACTTCAGGTGAAACTTCTACAGCCATGAGTGAACCAATCACACTCGGGGAGTATGCCGTAAGTTTAGCATTCTACAACGTCGATGTTTCTTTGCTGTTTTAACCCTTTTAAAATCTTCTAACCTGGGCTCGCTCGGGTTCTTTTGGCCTCACCAGTAACATCGTTGGTCACCTGTATCGCGGAGCCATAACTGCAGGCGGAGCAGCATCCCGAAACATCTGTTCGTATGTTTCCCGGTGTACCCTGGCTTTCGCGGACACTGTGTTCTCCTGGAAAATCTGTTGCCTTTCCATGTATCTCCGTAATCCAGGACGCACGAACTGTCCAACTATGGGGATATTCTCATACTCCGCAATTCGAGCAACAGGTGTCCTAGGCTCGATTTATCAGTCCCGGTCCGAGATGTTGACCACTTATATCGCTACAGCCCACGATCGTGCGCCGTCAACAATTTGGGTGACCCATCAGTCCTCTCTTCTTGCCCATACAACATCTTAGAGCGGACGACACTGTCCATATCGGATGGCCACATTTGCATATTCTCCGGATCGCAAATGCAATCCTCGAAGGAGGCAGACTGGGACATCCCGGTATCCACGCTTTCGTTTATATACCCGTACATCAGAATAGATTCTTCATCCGGGAGACCAACCATTCCTTCACGAATACCTAGGCGCACCCCAGCACTGAACATAAAGCTATCCCTAAAAGCACCTACACTCCTTCTCCAATGTTCGTTGCTCAAACATCCATGACGTACACAACTCGCCATCCCAAAGTGATCTTGATCTGTGCACTCGAAGTGATATAGCTCAGGACGCCACCTAGTTCTGACACTTTGACCCGCTTCTGTGAGTTAAACTTGCTCTTGAGCCTACGCGCAAGGTCCAAACTGATCATACTCACAGTCGTTCCGGCGTCAAGTAATATCTGTGGCTTAAAGTTATTAGCCGCTTCATGAACCG
Organism: Phytophthora megakarya; assembly: GCA_002215365.1. Taxonomy (NCBI): domain Eukaryota; phylum Oomycota; class Peronosporomycetes; order Peronosporales; family Peronosporaceae; genus Phytophthora; species Phytophthora megakarya. The sequence continues at coordinate 10,377 of NBNE01001419.1, read as the reverse complement.
TAGCACACTGACGCCTTTCCTCTTCACGATAATTCTCGACCCACCAACCATACCGTTCCCCGGGGTTTAACTTGAATTCAGGTTTACCTTCAGGATCTGGGGCCAATGGTGGTCGAATACCCAAAGGAACAGGTTCATCATGAATCATGGAGATCATACACTATGGGTTATTTTGGTTCCGGGTCCTCAACTCGGGGCAGATATACGCTAACACACACAATTCTGAGGGTTCTCTCGGCCCGACGCGTACCAAATCCCCATTCAGCGGGCTTAATGGTTTAACTGCACTTCCTCAGAATTGTCGTTGTTATTCAGGATGTCTTCCCGAACATGTCTAGACAGGTCAGCTAGGCAAACTTGAAGAACGAGTTTCTTGATTTCTTGGAAAGCTTTCCACTCTTCGTAATGTCCATCGTGGTAATTTTTACTCTTCGGGAACAACTATGCATTCTTTCCGACCGCGAAAGAATGACAAGCAAAGCAGAAAAGTTGAGGCAACTCTTCGCAGGAAGCGCCACTGAGAGTGAGGATACTGCCAGTGCCAAGACGAAGAAGGAGCGCTTCGAGGAGCAGAGTTGGGACTCACTGAAGTCGAGTCTCTATTACGAGATTCTGCGGGAGCACAGAGGTGGGCTCCTGGACTAGATCTCGGCGGAGCTTCCGCAGGACAACGGAATACAGCACGAGATTGACCTTGTGTCAGGAATGAAGTATTGCGTGACGCGGCAGTGGCCACTGCCGCGGGAGCAAGTGAAGGCAATCGACGGCTTCTTCGAAAGTCGAGGACAATTGCAGGAATCGAAGTCCCCGCACAGCGCACCAACGTTCTGTGTCATAAAGCCACAGGGTGGCTGGCACATCGTTCATGCGTACAACAAGCTGAACGATGCAACGATACCGGCATAAACGCCGATACCTCGAAAAGATGTCATCATCGATTCGATGTCCAAGAGCACCATCCACAGTGCTCTTGATCTGAGAGACGGGTTCTATCAGATCCTAATGCGTGAGAGCGATATCCCTCTCACGCGGTAACCACCCCAAGAGGTATGCTGTGGGAGTGGCTAGTTATGCCACAAGGACGGAAGGACGCCCCCGCGGCCTTCAACAGATGCGTCACGCATCTATTACGCTCGGTGCGCGACTTCGCCGATCTTGGCTGTGGCTGACCAAGATCATCCCTTTCACGTAGTGTGTGACGCATCCGATTTCGCGGTCGGATGTGCGTTAATGCAACCCGATCACGAGGGTCGTGATCGAGTCGTCTACTACCCGTCGCGTCAGCTGAAGCAAGCTGGGCGAAACTACCCTGTGGATGACAAGGAACTTCTTGCCATGAAGTATGCACTCGCGATGTTCCGAGTGTACTTACTCGGGAACACACCGTTCGTGGTCTATACGGACCACGCGTCGTTGCGGACGGCTGTGAAGTCTCCGCACATGTCGCAACAAATGGCGAGATGGTTGTCCTTCTTCGCGGAGTACAACTTCCGGGTCGAGTACAAACCCGGAAGGTTGAATGTCGTCGCCGACGCATTGTCGCGACGACCGGATTATGCTGTCAAGACAGCCGACGTCAACCAATTTTACGTCGCTCGGAGATATACCCCATCGTCATCCTTGTTGGACGAGGTGAAGGCTGAATGCGCATGACGGAGACGCGAAGCAGATGATCGAGTTCCTCTTAGCTCCTTCCGACAAAGCATGTCGGAAGTTGGCCCCTCGGCTACGAGCGAGTGGACACCGGTATCGTGTGTACGACGGCCTACTGCTTTACAGCGCGGTAGACGAATGATCCTGACCTGCGCAGCAGGATCATGTACGAGTATCACGGTGTCCCCACAACAGAACATCCAGGACGTGAGAGGACGTATTCTCTTCTCACGAGAGACTCCTACTGAAACCACCAGTACAAGTGGGTGCGCAAGTACGTGCGTACTTGCGATGTGTGCCAGCGAGTGAAGCCTGCGGCTCACTTGCAGGCTCCTCTGCAACCACTACCGACTCCGTCGGAGTGTTGGGAGTCCATCTCGATGGACTTCGTGTTTGGTCTTCCGCGCGATTCCAGGCAGAAGACTGGTATTGTGGTCTTTGTGGACCGCATCAGCAAGATGGTGCATCTCGCTGCTGTCGCAGCGGAGGTGACCCCCGTACAGACGGCACGTCTGTTCGTCGAAATGGTGTTCAAACACAATGGCACGCCAAACGGCTTTGTGTCCGACCGTGATCCGCGCACTTCACGGCGCGTTTCTGTCAAGAAGTGTTTACACTTCTTGGAACACAGTTCTCTATGTAGACAGCGGACTATCCGCAGATGGACGGGCAAACCGAGCGCGTGAACCGCGTGCTCGTGGACTTGCTGAAAAACTACTTCCAGTCGTTCCACAACTGGAACGACTACATGCCGATGGCTGCGATTGCCATCAAGAACGCGGTGCATGCCTCGACGGGGCATGCACCGTTCTTCGTGAACGCCATACGGCATCCACGCCTTCCGAGAACGCTCGGGGCGGTGGCTTCCTCCTTAAGTGGGGGAGAATCTACGGTTGCGTCCAAACAACCGCAGAAGACAGCTGAAACGGATATATCAGCTGCGACAACACGTGCGAGAGCGAGAGCCCGCACACGACAAGGCGACGTGTCAGCGCCGGTCACTGACACTGGGAGGAACTACAAGCAGGCGACACCTGTGTCAGTGCGGGACACAGAAACCGCGAAGACTCACGCACAGGCCGGACCTGTTACACGCACAAGTGATGTATCGATGCCGAGCATCGATCCTGAGAAGATTCACGCACTGGCGGGGCCTGTTGCGAACACACACGAAGTGTCAGTGCCGGGCACTGACACCCAAAAGAGCCACGCACAGTCTGGGACTGATGCGACTACAAATGGCGAGTCTGTGCAGACCACAGACGCGGACAAGACCAACGAGCCGGACCCGGGGTTCAGCTCTCAAGCAATGGACTTTGTCCAGGAACGACAAGCAGTCGTTCGATTTGTACAAGATGCAATTGCAGCTTCTGCGGATAGGCAGAAGCTGAACACAGACAATGTTGGCAGGGGTAATACAACTGAATTCAAAATTGGTTCATTGGTTTTGTTAGCTACGCAAAACTTGCCTGCTCATGCGGTTTCTGGATTTGGAGCAAGCAAGCTTGCCCCGCGCTTCATCGGACCGTTCATGGCGACAAAACGTCACGGCAATGCATACACGTTGGAACTTCCTTCCGACATGAGACTCCACCCAACGTTCTACGTTGGGCGCTTGAAGCCATACGTGCAGCCCGAGTCATCTAGTCGTGACGACTCGCCGACGACGACGCGCGGCGCGACCTCAGCTTCTCCTAAAGCCGCTTCGCTTCACCTGGAGAAGGCGAACTTGTTCCGACACCTCAACACGCATGTTTGAGGTGGTCTGGGCGGCTTCGGCCACGTAGGCCTTCTGCACGTTCAGCTGCTGTCTCAGCTCATCGATCTGAGAAGCCTGAACGCTCTCAAGAGCCTTCACGCGAGCGTGGAGCACCTGAGGACCATGGTTTACCTGGGGTTGACCATATGATGAGCATCCGGCACCGCCGACAGAAACATAACTCTGTCCGCCGTACGATCCACCGCGAGGTGCATCGGATTGTTGACCATACCAGTCCGAAGACGAAGCGAGGTCCGGTTCGTATTCGTATTCGTTGTAGGCAATCGGGTCTCCTTCGAGATAGTGGTTTCCCCAAAACGTCCTGGTGACGGACGTTCCGGAAATAGTGAAGGCGTACGAAGCCCACCAGGGACTGGAGGCGTAACACTGCGAGGTGCAGTGTTTCGCGGTGTGTTGTGCTCAGGCACAACACTAGGATGCTGACACGTGCAAGCAAGCTTAGCACGTAGCTCCTTAACGTTTGCAGGTACACGGTTAGTCGTGTACCCGGTGAGGTCTCTCTCGCTGATGCGGGGAGCACCAATGGGACAGTGCTGGCAATGGACGCCCACAGGCACTGCACAAGTAATGTTCGCGTTCACGGAATATTCGTGAACGCGCTGGACGACAGAAGTAATATAGTATTTCATGAAGCGCTCACGAGCGGAAACAATTCCCTCGCGATAACCAATCGGGTCTTTGTCGAAGTTTTCAACAAACTCTTGGGCACTCTGCTTCGCCCCGAACTCTTCTTCGATCTACAGTACCGGAGCTCGTCAAAGAGCGAGATGTAGTAATCTCGCCTTTGGTTCGTCGTCGGCTCGAAGTGCTTCGCAGCAGCGTCATCGTCGTCGATAATTCGATTGTCGACGTATAACGGTACCTCATTCGGGGGAACCTTGTTCCCGTACCGATCCTTGATGACGCTCTCGGCCGGCATCCAAGGTTCGCACACTGAGTCGTCAGTGCGTGTGGCATCACGCTGCTCCGAGGTGATGACGAGTGCTTCCAGTCTGGAAGGCACTGCAGCACTAGCACTTCGCGGACGTTTCGAAGATAAAGCGTTCGAATCATCTTCACGAGGGCGGCGAGTCCCAGCCGCAGGCTTGGAGTCATGTGGCAAGGAAGACGAGGTGCCCTCGTCTTCAAGTTCTCCATCCTCGTAGTCCACGGGGATACCACCGTCGGTCGAGAGGACCGACGAACAATCGAAAACAGTCCAAGGACTGTCTGGCTTCGCGGCCCAAGCATGCTGCCTACTCTCGAGCTCGAGCTTCTTCTATTGAAGCTCGAAGTACTTGTCGACAGAGATACTCTTCTCTGTCGTTCTACTAAAGGGTGTCGGCGTTACTATCGACACATGTACGGAAGCAGGCACCGACGCGGAGGTCGGTGCAGACGCGGGATCAACCACAGGCATCGACACTGAGGTCGAGAAGGACGCTGGCACGGGTGTTGGCGTCAACGCTACGGTCGACGCGGACACTGGCGGACACTGGCGATGACACTGGTGTTCGCAGTGAGGCGCTCATTTCGAAATGAGCGCGGAATTCTCTCGGAGGCTTGACGAACTCGTCAAAGCTTCGATTGACGTGTTGTTACCGGCATGTCAAATCTTAACGGGGGGGGTGGTAATGTAACCGGGTTACACGAAACTCTAACCAAAACGTTAACCGGTTAGAATTAGAGGTTTCCTGTCTAGGTGTGTACACACACCAAGACTGCATTTGTAGGGGTCCTATAGGTAGAGTGCGCCACACCTCTACCAATCAGCGATGTGGTTCACTGTCAGCCACTCGCTGACAGTCCCTTAGATATTTGATAATCAGTTTAGGAAGGAAATTCATTAAACAAACAACCCAGTTCTCATTTTACGCTATCCTGTTCCTATCTCGTCTTACTGTACTCACGCATCGTGTGTACACTATACTACCTAGGAATATCTACGCTTCCTCCTACACGTGCGCACACGTGTAAGCTAACTAGTGAGCCCTAGGCCCACTACACATCCGAAGTCACCTCCCTCACTGGCGCTGTCGCACGCTGGATCTTGGAGCGATGACTTGAGGTCTTCGCTTGGAATGGGATTTCTGTTGCCTGGTTCGTCTTTATCTCGCGATCTGGCAGCCGAGGTTGCTTTTCTCGCCATATCTTAATCGCACTTTACCACAATGACGCTAGATTTCTAGTGGTGGGCGGCCCTGGGAGACTGGCCCCGTGTGTTTGTCTTTTAACGTTCAAATGCACCTCACTTTGCCATTTGCATCCTAACCACTACTACTACTTCCCCAATCATAAACGGATTGTTTAAGAGGATCTATAACCATACCGATGAAGCCTAGCGGGGAGTTGTGTTAGTTGGCGAGTTTCATGGACTAAAACTGGCTGACTACAATGCCGTTGAGTAGCTACATGGGTCTCTATATATTGTCTATAAACGACTATAATCGATATCGTACGTGAATAGAGGATAAAGGTGTAACAGGAAACCAATATTTGGCAATTTGCTCACAGCAGCTATGTACTCACACAGACAGGGTCTAAATCGATTGAGTTTTTGCCCTATTAGCTTTGGATGGTAGGATATGGGCCTACCATGGCATTAACGAGTAACAGGGAATTAGGGACTGATTCCGGAGAGGGAGTCTTAGAAACGGCTAATACTGGACCTGACCACGTTTATTTGCAAGTGATATGATCTTTAAGAGTCACACCATTGTGTGATACGGGGTTGATCAAAACAGCAACGACAGTCGTCCAATGACAAAAAAGCCTTTCAGTTTCTCAACCTTCAACTCTTTGGCCCAATCAATGTCAACCAACTAAAGCGAAATATGCTTGTCACTTGATGTTTCCACCTTCGTAATGATCGCGGGCCTCTTATGTGGTATGGCAGATTTTACTGAGATTCCGAGGGCGTTTTGCCTTTGAAGACTAATGAAGTACAATGGTGTGGGTAATCATCACTATGAGTGCTGTCTAACCTTGATATGGCGATTAGAATGGAAACGACCGAAAGGCTGAACAGCAGCGTTTAATGCGCTTCATTGAGTTTCTGGTACAGATGAAAAAATCCTTCAACCCCACAGCTTCACTGATGTAGCTGGTCTGCTGGATGGACCGTATACTAGTGTCATTCCTAACGAGATCGAAGGGTGGAAGAATGTTTAGATTGGATCCGTTCTTGTGGCTTGCGCGTGAGCTTACAACACAAATAGCAGCTTAACATGATGTAGATTTACTCGGAATCCTGCTCACAACATCGTTTTTTATTCGTATTTGACTGGATACTACCAGTAGAATACTTCGTGGAAATTGCATGACGATTTCTAGCACACTCTGCATGATGTATGATATCACTTGAGTTTTGTATGCTGTACATTTTTACATTCGGGAATACTTCGTGCAATGTGCACCAAGAATTAGATGCCATTACCGGATATGCTCGACAATTTCCGTAGAAGTCCGGATAGTCCACTGTACATGTACTTACGGTATGTTGTAAACTCTGTCTCAAGATTTGCTCCTTTTCGCTGTCTCGTCGAGACTCTCGATGCTGTTTTCCCCAGTTTATCTTACCCACTTCATTATTCACTCTCTGCTGCTCAAGTAACTGTAAACGGCTTACAATACGTTTAACCAAAGTTGCGCTGGCCACCGCTGTTGCCCTCCTTGGGAGCTGCGAAACCGTTGCTGCGGCAAACATGCAGCCGACGAAAGTCACTACAAAGGTGGACGTCTATCACCTATTCCAAACGCGCTCGTTTGCTGTTAAGCAGAATATTGACGCTTTCAAAAGGAATTTGAGAACAACTGGTGCTAGTGGGACATTTTATGAAGAAGATATCGGAAAGAGTTCCTTTCTGGAGAAGACCAAGTTTTATTACTGGTATTCGATGGGGAGGACTCCTGGATACGTCTACCATGAGTTCTTTCAGGGTATGGACAAGAACACTGTTGTCAAGAATCCGACCTACAAGATTGGAAGGATTGGCAAAGATATAAAGCGTACTTCGAGGAGAAAACGGGTTGTCAAGAATCCGACCTACAAGATTGGAAGGATTGGCAAAGATACAAAGCGTACTTCGAGGAGAAAACATGTACATTCGGATAGTTCGATGCATGTATTGGGTTAGGTTACGAAAACGTTTAAATTGTAGCACTTAGTATACTCCGCTAAGCAAAGTTACATTTTGACATATTGAGCTTGAAATTTGCCATTTGAAGTTGAAAAGGTGTAGTTAGCTCCTTCTCAGTTTATTCGTGAATACAACGCAGTGATGATATAAAACCTGAAATGAATGACTGAAGAGTTCGTGGAAAACAACGAGTTACCACGTTCGGGGTGGATCAAGGATTTGATACTAACAAGTTACAACAACGCATGACGTGTGAATGAACCGCCATTCGCTATAATCGGCATGTATTTCGTTCATCTCACATTTCGTTGTCTGTGTTGTTAATCGTTGTAAACATGCATTTTATCCGTGAAGTGACTAAATCGTCCTTCAAGCATTCCTAAATCGTTTCCATATAGCCAAAATCCACGAAATGCATAATATACACGTGTAACTTTTAAGTATTTAAAAGTATTTAAAAATGAACAATTACTTACTCGTCCAAAACATATTGTTAGTTCTTGACACAAATAACCATGTAAAGTTTTGGATAAGTTCGTGTGAACCTTGTAAATTGTCTGCCATTAAATTTTTTTCTTACGTACTCAAATTTGCTTTCACCAACCCCTCTTTCGTGCCCTTGTTGGTGACAAGCTCTAGACCTAGCGCATTTGATTCTCAGAGATCACCACTGGTGCGACGATTGTTTTCAGGGCATGGTAGCGGTTGGGACCAGTCTAAGCAGATCTGTTGACTTACACTCGCCTTCCAATGCCATGCGCCTCGCGCCACGCCTTGTTGTACGCATCACGTTTCGTTTTCTTGCTTGTGGCTATACCCGCGTTAACGATGGCTGTCCACGCATTGTGCTGTTCTTCTGAGAGCTTTACGACACCCGACTGAATGCCCGAGAAAGAAAGGCCCCAAGATTTAGCCAAGTCCTTAAGGGCTGAGTTTCCTCCGCGTTCCTCAGAATCATCGAGGTCATCAGAGTCATCCTCAACAGGCTTGTAACTTCTCAGAACGCGCTGGCTCTGGCCACCGCGCGCCACCGAGGAGATCTTGCCCTGGTTGGAATCCATGGTCACCGCGATGGTCTCAGTTGCGAAAAGGAAAGATGCCGCGGCTACCACCAGAACTTGAGAGAGACGCATGGGGTTCGTGTTCGTTGTTGGAAGATTTGAGCAAAGGAAAGCAAATTGCAAAGTGAGGATCGAAACAGGTACGTATTAGCCGCCTCAGATTAGCAAATACAGTACGTGTACTGTAGTTTAGTCTATAGTACAGCACGTTGCTAGAATATGTTGCTACCACAACGTCAATACGTATTGCTGTCCTTGTACATGTATTCAAAACATGCGGTTTTTACTCAACGTCCTTGTACACAAATTCAAAACCTGTGATTCTCACTCATTATACAATATACATCCGTACCAGCGCTTGAACTGTCTGCAACACGTCGGGTTGTTGATCACCACCGTGGTGTTCGCTTACCGGTACGATAAACACGACGATTGGTGTATTTTGCTTTGCAAAATCATTTTGAGTCAGAATTCCGAAATGCCTTCGCAAGTACCAAGCTGCCTTGCTTCACGTGTACCCTGCTCCAGTTTGCTACGGCTACTCACGCTCGCACGCTATCACGTTAGTATTTAAGGAACTCCGCATTCTGTAATAAAGATTATGTAATAACTACTATTTTTTGCAATAAAAAGCTGCATTTGCAAAAGAAACTACCTAATACCTCCGTATTTTTCAAAACGTCACACAAAAGCAGGCGTTCTAATCTAACGGATTCGGATTAATAGTTGAGTTCGCGTACATTTTACAAATACATTGAACTCTCTATTACACAATATATAATGTGTTTGTGCATGGCTCCACTATTATATTTTTTCAGTTAGTCCATCATTTTTACGGCCACCAGCCAGATAAAGTATGTCCACGAACTATATTGCGATCTTTGCGTCGTTCGAGTTGTTTACCATTTCGTGTTGTTCGACATGTTTACCGTTTTCTTGTTGTAATCTTCGTGTTGTTCGAGGTGTTGACCACTTCTGGGATCAAGACACTACGAACGCTTTACGTTCTTTAAAGAGTTAGCGGGATGTAGTGTAGAATTATGTGCTAGGAATTACCTGATCTATTGTCTACCTCGCGAAGTACCCGCCCCTCCATGATGTCTCACGTTCGAAGTCACCAGAACAAGGTCGTGAGGCGGGGCGAGACAGGTAATGGTAGAAGGCGAAAATGACCACCAGACATCTATGACGGCTACTTAGAGATCTCAATAGGGTGTATTCCATAGGCGTAGCCGAGGGAATTGTGTTTTCCACCAAATTGACATAACTGAATAATCGGTATACCGGTATGCCCGACGTGGCATCCTCAATCAAGAACCCATGTGTGCCACCAGTTTCGAGCCTCACTTCGAAACAAGAAGAACCTGCAGCAACAGCAAGCAGAAAGAAAGCCCCGCCTCTCCTCGTCCCTAATCGGATTGAGCTGATGATCGTTGCATAAGCTCCATTAATAAAATTGTTTGATGACCCCTAAAAATGTGAAAACAATCTGTTCTCATCACGGTTTAGGGGCTGGAAAATTAACAATGTTCTGTAGTATACATAAATTATGCACCCATACCCATGCATAGGATAACACAACGTTAATGTTGAATTTGTTCTCCTGTTTTTAAGAGGGCAAGATTGTTCTTACCCAACAAAACGGTAGACTTTTTGGATCATATACACAATTTAGTCGACGAATAAATACCGTAAAATACATGAAGTAGACAATAGTCCAGGTAATTCCTAGCACATAATTCTACACTACATCCCGCTAACTCTT
>NBNE01001418.1:0-12699 GCA_002215365.1 Phytophthora megakarya | reverse complement strand
TGGGCGGGAACTTGTGAAAGCAAAACGTAAAATGAAGCGACTGCCAGTTAAAGAATGATACTACTGACCATTCAAATTATGATGTCTTCGTTTCCGTTATGTAATCTACTCTGAATACCATGTCTGAAATTTGTTGGTGGGTTGGGAAAGGCCAATAATCGAAAGCTTAACAAGTAAATATGCGTCAAGCACATTGCACTTTGTTGTAAGATGTGACGGATCTGCTTTAAACAGTTAATTCCGAGCTGATTCTTGGCGAATCTAGCACACCTTCAACCATAGTCGTGGGTACAAGTATGAAAAGACAAACCTGGAAAATTGATGATGCCGCCTTACTGTGATAATATTGTTTAGCTAGCTGTATGTTTATCTCATTAACGAGGGATATCAATTCTACGTTGAGGAATGTTTGACTGCTGTCTCGCCGTAGATGGCCACTGGCCAGGATGATTTTTCTATGCTTTTAAACTTCAATGCTGTCTTTTTTATCAAAGGTGAATAGCGGTTTTTCCTGTTGGCAGCTGGGACTTCCAGGAATATGGTGGACAGCCGTGAAATTGCCAATTTGTTGGCTATCATGCGTTCAGCCTAATCCGGTTGGGAACTATTCACTGCTAGGAGCTCATTCAAAGTTTTGCATCGCTCTCACAGCTCGACCCACCGTTCCACACCCGAGTTCACGTCATCTCTATGACGTGCAATCAAAGAGCTAAGTGGTGTTGGTTAGACAAGTTCAATGTACCCCCAACAAGATTATCTTTCACTAAACTAGCAGCTTGATAGCAAAACAAATAACAAATCGCAAGTTTTATTTGTCAAAATGGAAGTTCAAAATGACACGGCTAGCGAGGAATTTATCCTAACTAACCACAAATAGCTAATGAGTAGTAGATTACGGTAATAAGCGGATGCAAGGGGCATAGTAAATTTTCGCGGTGTACCCACAAAGCAGAGTTGAGCAGTATTTGAAGAAGCGGGTCCAACGCCGAGGCGTTCAATAACTTTAACCGAAAGAATAACTGATGACATTGTGCGCCGTCAGAGCACGTAGATAGATAAGTCGTCGGCAAGGACCCATGCAGTGATGACTCCTGTGGATCCGATGGCGGCGGCACGTGCGGCACGTGCCTAGCACTGATGTGATTGGATCTACCGAAGATTCGGCATGAAACCAAGTCAACGGTTAACGGTGGTAAACAGATAGATGAGATGCGTCTAGGAGGTCGAGTAGGACACTGGGGGAGAAGGACAAGATGGTAGATGTAGTCTAAACACTAATCTCACTTCGGCATGTGCCCTCTCCTACCCAAGCACATTTCTACAATAATTTACTCATTACATCTTAAGTTCTCTAATTAAGTACAAATGGCGGCGGCAACAGAGCACACATGCTTCCTTACCTAGTTGTTAAACTTACCGGTAGTTCTGTCGTGCCACAAATTCTGCGCGACAGTAGACGATCAGGGTGAGTATATTACAGCTAAAGCAAAGTTATGTTTTAGGTAAAAATTTACTTATCTCAGCCTTGTAACGAAACATTTAGTACTATATACTTAAGTACAATATTATTATTTTATAATTATAATTTTAACTGGAGGGATTTGTTCCTTTAATCAAATGCATCATCCATGATCCACTTTTATATTGTACTAAGAATGGCCAAGACAGGATACAGATTTGTCAAATCTTATCCACCATTCTGTTATCGATAATTTCCGCATCGCTTCACTTCGCTTTTACGTTCTCACACATCAAGACATCCAAGACCACGTTACTCCACCACTTTACTGATGCGCTGCTACCTTGTTTTGTTGGTGTTCATCTTCATCCTAGGAACTGTCGTCTCAATGGCTATCGGTTCAGCACACCATACCACATACAAAGACAGATATGCACAAGCAAACCATGGCGCATCTTGAGACCGACCGATGCAGAAGAAAGAGGATTTTGGCCGAATATTAAGAGTTGGTTCAAGTCAACGTACTGGGCGTATTCCGGTACTGCCCAGGCAGAAGTTAAAGCGAAGTTGGGACTCACAGGATTAACAGAAGCTGCTATGAAGACCAATCCAAAGTACAGGACGTATAAGGATTTTCTATATAAGGTTGAGGGGCTCCAGTTGGACGATTTGGTTTTACGCAAAGTCTATACTCCGTCTTCGTTCTGGAGAATTTTGAAGCTGGACCAATTATCTAACCAAGACAGAACCAGTGAGCTGAAACTGTTTAAGCGCTTTTTAACCAGGTATGAGAGGCAAGTGTACAGAGGTCACAATGGATACAACGAGCATTTCGGTACAGTGGAAGCCCAGAAGATATTGTACGTGAAGCTGTGGGCGAACGCTAAAAGAGAAGAATCCTATGTGAAGAGAATGTTGGATATTGATCACGGCACAAGGCACTACTCGCATGCGTACCATGGATCGGTCACACTGTGGAAACCCGAAAAAGTGATCAAGGCTCATCCGAACTACAAGTACCTTGACCAATTCAGAAAGTTGAGGAATCCATGGTGACTTTCCTGCCAAACTTTAATTTGAGTAGTAATAGGCCTAGTAAGGCCTATCACGACCCAAACACTTGAGCGAAGTAATGAAGAAAAACATATTTTGGTCGAAATTTATTTTGATCAAAATTCATGTAAGCTGTTATGGTTGCTACGGAAAGTAATCTATATTGTCGTAATGAATCTCATCAATGATTGATTAACGTATTCCTGCAGTTGCGATAAAACACGTTCAATATTTCAATATGGTATCTTATTGATAACATATTATGTTGTACCTTTATTTAGTATGATATGTGTGCACACTACATGTATACTGTCTACCATGAGGAAACTAGACTTTTCAGCACCTTGCTGCTAATACTGCTTCGTTCATCGATTTTACGAGCATCGGAAATGGTGATACACCGTCAATGGTATGCGCGATCACTGCTATACATGTAGGTATAACGTCGCTATTCTCTGCCGTTCATCAAGGTTTATCCTTGATGAACGCAGGAAAGAGCAAGGTTTATGCGCTTTCGTTTTTATGATGAGCGGTAGTGATGTACGATATACTGTAAAGGCGTGTTCATCACCAATGAGCGATGATGTACTGTGAACTCCACCTGTGGAGAAGAGCATGACTTTCTTTTTTTTACAAAACACTACAAATCATAACCAGCTCTCGCGTTTCTGATTCTTGCAACTACCTCCATCGGGCATTGAGATTCGCTGACGCACATCCTCGAATGAAGATACCATTATAATAGGTGGTTCGCCACGGTGGCCTTCAACAGTGAATAGCAGTGTCTAGATTTTTTATGGTGTCAGCCCAAAATACGCACCGTATATAGTAACTTGGTAACCAGCGAACACATCATATACGTGTTATCATACCGTTAGAATTGTGATAGCCAATATCGATGTGCGGTAGTATTCTATCGTGATTGTGACGGCCTGTCTTGGTCTTCAATCACGCACGTTTTGTCGTTTTTTACCAATGAGATTTTTGCATTTCGAACGGGAAGGGGCTGTCTGGCATTCACATAGCATCGCGAAATGGGGAATCAGCGAGTACCAAACGGCTCTGCCCCCACCAAGCGCTACGAAGCGTGTGGGAATGAGTATTCGCGAACCAATTTCTCCGAACATCGTTGTAGTAAGCCACGGAAGGTGCACCAGCCTCGCTGTGTCGCTGACAATAAGTATTGGACCAAGCATCGCGCCAAAGTAGTCGGTAAACAGCGTAACAAGCGCGCGACTTAGCTTTACAAGAAGCTGGCTAGTAAGTCAACTCAATAAGGCTGTTGATCAGAGTAATCTCTTTCTAACGCGTTTGTTGTAGACTTTCAGGCTCATTTAGCCGAGCTGGAAGCTGCTCATGTCGTACTTATCCCGAGACCGGAGCCAAAAAGCCTGCCTACGCAGCATCCTCTGTTTCCGCTAAGCAAGGATGTCGACCTTTTGAATTGGTTATACAGGGAGTACGTGCGGTATTCTTCATGATTATATGGCTCATACTAAAACTTATTTACCGGCAGGTTAAGAAGAAGCTGGAGACAGCCCCTTCGAGAGGAAAAACACGTGTAAGCAAGAAAAATAACACGGCTCGTCTTCATGCTATGCTGGCGCCACAATGTTTGAAAGACCTAAAGTATGTCCTTCACCGTAAAAGGGCAAAGAGCTTACCTGTAGTCAACAAGATTCTAGCTGAAAAACGCTACCGAAACGCTGAAGATGGTGAAGTGTCTTCGATGATGGATTGAAAGGTAAACCTGAGAAAGCCCAAGAAGAAGCGAAGACTCTCCAGTCTTACATTGAGTATACCCAGACCACCTTCAAAAACACACGCGCATTGGTAGGAGAAGTGTGCTGTTGAATTGCGGAGGTATGTTGGGGTGAAGACTGAGTTGAAGGAACAACTGGAAGTCTTGAAAGATTTTCAAGACTGTCAGACGCTGGATGAAGTTACTGCTGAGCACGCCGCGCGTTTTGTAGAGAAGGACGCCAACAAGAACAGGAAGGAAGATGGTCTGGTGACCGTAGCTGACCACGACAGCGGTGATAGTGCTTGAAGCGTGTAATAGTGCTAACCAAATATCAATCGATGATTTCAGCACGCGATTTGCGCACTACGACACGAGATTTGAATACTTCGACACGAGTTTTTTGTACGACGACACAAGGTTTTGGTAGTCCAGTCTTGATGTTGCGTTAGTGTTGGCTTTGACTCCGTAACCTGTATAGCGTTACCATCATACAAATTCTTTCACTAATCCACCAGACGTCATGGTCGGGATACAGACGCTGCAAGAGCTAGTCCAGAGCGGTTCCAAGACAGCATCCCATGTGAGAAAGCCAGAGACAAACAAGACCTATGCTGCTCACTTCAAGTAGTTTGCGGAGTTCTGCATGCTCACTGAGTTTCCCAATCCTGCTACAAAACGATCCCAGAGATTCCGTCATTACTAGTGGCCTACATGGAAATCGTCACGTCATCTACGTATGTTTCGCACCAGAAAACCGAACAAATGCGGGCTGCTGTTGCAGGTTTTTTAGCAGTCATGAGCGGTATGATCGAGAAGGCCCTGATCAATGGTTAGCACTTCCTGACGAACACGGTGCTTCTCAAGCATTTGGTAATCCTGCTGAAGATCCGTTTGTCCGCCAGTTCATGAGAGTTTAAGAACAAGAAGGGGAAAGAGTATACGCAGCGGTAAGCCGCTCCTATATCTCTGCAGATTCTCACAGTTGTACACTATCACTTGTAGCATTCTCTCGGGTTCTCTGTAAAGTATATTTTGCACTGTATCCGCTTTTGCTTTTTATGGTATGTGCAGGATTAGTGAAGTGCTAGGCTCAACATAAAAAAACGTGTCCTGGGGTTTGACACGACCTATCGATACCAATCAACTATGGATCTTACGTTCTGGAAGGGAAAAAGACGGCTGTAGCGGAAGAGCGTAAGTACAACCTTGAGCGCCTCAGCGAGTCAGCGCAAACCATTGATGCGTTATTACGTCTTGAACGATGGCTTAATCGGATAGCCCCAAGCCATAACTAGCACGACGAAGACGTTTTTATTACCTGGCGTATCCAAAGTCCCGATATCTAAGGTTAAAGTCCCGAACAACAAAACCGGATGTGAAGGTGTGAAAATAAAGTGGGGCGCTCAAATGACGGAGCAGATATTCATCAATTTGCTTAATCTCATTTCCAATGATGTGGTCAAACATTGTAGTAATCTACCAGGTTATTCTCGGTAAGAATGGTCCTGTATTGGATTGACATCTCAAACCTTTCGTCGTGCAGGCGCGCAATATAGATTTATGTATGCTGTGCAGGAAAAGCGATGGTCACTATGCATGCTTAAATGGTGGGCTGGATGGAGTTCTAACGAGTCAACGGAGACATTAGTTCGATACTTCCTCGAACGCTGCAATAGCGAAGATGACGTACTAGCCGACTCGCTGGCCCCTAATACAAGAGCTTGGGTTGGTTATCCGAGTACGTACAGTAGCAAAGCGATACCAGGTACACGTCCAATTTCTACAACACAAAGTGCTTCCCAGCTGAAGAAAAGTTTGATGCCATTGAAAAAACCTAGACACAATCCTCAAGCAGATTGACAGACAATGTGACCGATGGAGTGGACATACTCGCTCCCACCAGTGGGGGAACACTACCAAAGAAATCTGTAGTTAATGCCTCGGTATTCCTTTCATCAACAAACTGGAAGGATTCATTTAAAATGTACTGGCAGCCCGATCCTTCACGATATTTGTTTTGACATATTCGTGAGTGGATACTGAAGAATAAAAAGACTAGTGGCGCATCTCGTAGTCGTTTTAGTGTGACAAAACCGATTGGAGAAGATATCATTCGCTTCGCTAAGTTACAGGGGATGTCAGAAGCCGCTAGGAATTGTTAATGCGATACCAGAACTATTACCCTACACATTGGGTAAATCAAGAAGCTGACCACAGCACTAACACGTTTATTATCGATACACTCGCTCAATTTGTTCGTCTCGAAAAGAAACGCCGTCGTTCAGGCACAAATACAATGGCGTTTGCCATTTAGGATAGAATCCGAGCTTGTGGAATTGATATTAATACCTTAAAATCGCGCCGTAGTATCTCGTTATCGTTTCGTAGTATCTCATTATCGTGCCGGAATATTCTGTATTCAAATAAAATTGAGCTCCTCAAATGAACTGGTCAACACGGGTTGTTACATCAGTTGTTGGAAGTAGCTTCAGATCAGCAAGATCAGCTAATGTATATTTATTTTAACACGCCATGTCTGTAAGAACCCGGACGGGCTCTACGGGGACGTATGTGAAGGAGTCATCGGATTGACTTGAAATTTGGTACACGTGGTGATACTAGCACCATTAGAAGAATAGCAAAGTTTCGCGTTATGACAAGAAGTAGAAGAAAACTTATAACAAAGTGCAGGATGCCCAAGGATTCGAACTATTTATGCTACTGCAACGTGTCAAAAAGTTGTACTTGAACGTGTTAGAGTCAGTCTCCAAAAACCCTTCCATAAAGAATGAGAATAATATACTGTGATATAAGAATTTTACATGTATACCAAGTAGTATTCATATTATGAAATAATGGCTCTCACACATTGTGAATACATCGATTATCGTGTCGACACCATACAGCAACTCCAGCTTGAAGAGCGATTTCGTACGGAATAACCCCAGCTATGTGTGTGCACAGATTGTTCATGCATAACATATAACCTCCTATACTGTATATCATTATATGTGTTTTGGACTCTAAATGTCTCCTTAAAACAGATATATTTTGAAATTTGAAAATGTTGCTACTGCTCCAAACGGGAGGGATTTCTGTAATGGATAGTCAAGACTCCAAAACGGCATAACTCGGGCGGGGGAGCGTTGCTAACTGCCCAGCCTTTGCGTCAAGAGTTGGATCATGGTCTGATGTTTTGCCCATATTATGCTAGCGTGGGAAACACTGCTCCCTCGTGGAATTGCGGCAGCTCCGAGCTCTTGCATTTTTGCTGGAGACGCCGTTTTGAACGGACACGTATAGCATGGACTTAACGATCCTGTAGTAAACACTAACATATTTCGTGTCAGCTTGCGTTAAGCTTTCGAATGGTGTATGTCACTACATCCCTAACATAAATCCGGATTGGGTTTTTTCTGATCCCGTACAAAAATCACAAAAATGGCGGGTTCTTACAGGCATTGCGTGTTAAATAACAGGTAAAGTCGACTTTTCGTTTTTGTAGTCTTTTACGCTAGATTGCTATATATGGTGAAACTGTGTCCTACCGCTTCTACTTATACAATGGTGTTGGCGGGGACTGTTAACTGTTTGCTCAGTTACCCATTATTTCAAATAGAACAAATAACTTATTTGCCCGTTAGTCCGTTTGCTGGTGTTGCACAGCCTTGTCAGGCAGGATCTTGCTCCACTTTTTGATTTTAAATGTGAAAACGTTCAAACGTGTGTATGAACGAAATTCACGATATAATATATTGAAAGTAGACACGTTGGAAATTCTGGTAATCACGAACGGGATTACGATCCCAAGGTGGTGGAACATACAAGTTATTTCCAGCGGATGTGGCCGTCGCTCATTCTCCTATTTGCAGCATCAAGCACACTGGAACAATCATGAATTTCATGAACCAATAGCCGTGTTCTCGTCGCTGTGGTGATATCTGATTCAAATGCTCAACAGCAACTCTGTACTGCTCAAGGATGCGGGGCTAAGTATTCTTCGGAAAATCTACGTCTCAGCCTGCCAGGAGATTTCAACGTCTGCTGCATGTCCAGCTGCAACCATGGTTGTCCGTGTCAATAAGAACTCGTAGCTGGCATACTCCCAAGAAGATCCATTTGCGAGGATGTTGGACAATGCAGCAAATAAACTTCCGAATTGGAGCTTGTGAACTTCGTTTCTACTGTTGTGCATACTACTAGTATATATTTGTGATGTCAATGACGGAAAAGAACATGGACTTGAAATACAAATGTAGGAGAACAATTTACATTGTAAATCAGTTTAGCTTTGAAGAGTTCTTTGTATCCATGATAGCACAACTATTTTGGTTTTACTTGTCGCTTGTGTACTCTCCTATTGGAACAGCCACATTCATGAATCTACATTCTACAGTACTACTATAGTACTGTAGGTCAGATACCAACTTCGTGTCCGTGCGTTCGAAGATAGAACTTCTAACTATAAGAACAAAGCTGGATTTACTATGTGTACTTATTAATGAAGTGAAGTCGTTTACTAGAGCACCACATCTACATTAATGGGCATAGAGTGACGACTTAATAATTGGTATAAATTTCAAACTCATCAAGAAAAGAACGTCATCGATCCCATAGCAAATTCATGTTCACTAGGTTTGGACGGATCGAGACGTCTTATCATATAATCCAGGCAGCTCAATCGCCATCATGTCAAAATGCATTTATTTGCGTCGTATTTCGGCTTTCGAGTTTAGAGAGCAACAGTTGAATTCGATACCGTTGGCTAACTTTTTATTAGATGTATAGTCAAGTTCTAACCTGAATAACTTTATCGCTTCTTGTATGTTGTTGTTGAAAATCAAGCGAACGCAATTCGGTATCACTACCAAATATTCGCTTCCACCACTTCAGAAGCCTTTGCCGGAGCCCGTTGCCATTGTAAGTTGTCACAGTTATCATTTCGCTTTCTCTCGATGATCCCGTGTTGGTAGATATCGCACCCCCCACGCTTGTTCGTGCGGCTGCTGACCTACCAGTCGTTCCTCCAGCTCTCTCTTCTCCAGACCTGATGAAGCTTGTCGCTTTCTCTCTTTCATGTGAGAAACCATTGCAACCAATTAGGAAGCCCGCCACGAGCAATATGATGGTTTTACTGAATTGCATCCGTCTTGAAAACACAATTGAGTTGGCTGTATGAATAAATTCAAATTGTGAAGGCGATTGTCGTGACGCACCTAACGGCGCACCAATGAACTCGTTTAAGTATACGTGTGTTGATTGGACAAGGACAGAGGATTTAAATGATCATGGGCCAAGCGTTTGATTAACGTCGGTGTTGCTGCTTAACATCCCATGCGTAAACAAATTTTCACGATGAGCTTTGGTTTGACATCATACAGTTGAAACGAGCACAAACAGTTACGATTGTGAATAAAGCGTACCTGAGCAGGAAGATTGTCAGAGCAGCTCTGGACATTGTACTGCACAATACAAATTCTTACTATCTAGCAAATAACCTGTTTTTAGGACCAGAAATCCCATGGTCGATCAAGTGAAATCAAGGAGTAGCACAGAGGCTCGTCCCACTAAAGCGCGGTGGGTTCAACGATGTGATTTTCGAGGGAGATGGGAAGGAATAGCGAACATGCTGTTATTTATTTAAGTAATGTGGATATCTAAGGATGGGATATTGAAATTGGGAGGTGGACTGGGAGCTCTGCAACAACCAAAGTCACACCCACACCTCCCCACAGCAATTCCTAAACAAGTTCAAATTCCCACTGTACCACGAAAGCGCCATTAAACATGATCATGACGTCAATTGGAGTATTGGGTCCGGATTGCAATCTTCGCAGAAGCAGAACCAATCCACGATCAACCACCTCCAGCCCCAGCGCAGCTTTGTCGATCTACCAACCTGAAACGATTCACCCGCTCATAGGTTCTTGTGACCCACCTTCAGAATCAACATTAACTAAACTAAGTATATTTCAAATATCATTATAAGGCTACTATAATGTCGTATAAACTCAAATTGAACATCAACTCAACCCCTAACTCGTAACTTCGCTGGATGCTTCTAACAGGAATTGACTCAAAAAAGGACCCAATAGTGAATCCAAGTCAAATTCCTTGGGCAAAAGTATAAACAGGAAGAGGTAAAACGAGAAATATAGAAAAAGGACAAGTTGCGGGTTATTTTGGGAGTGACCAGCAGGGGTGATGACAACTCCGAAATCTCTGATACTAATAAACCCTAATATCGTACCACTCCAGGCAATTGATCTTTTAATTATTATCTAATACTTTTTTGATCCAGGTAATAATAATACTATTAGAATACTAATACTTTGCTAATACTTTCCGTTTTTGATGATTGCGTAATATTCATATCTTCACGAGACCAATCAAAAGCAGTAGATTTCATGTTTTCGTGATCAATAATCATAGAATCTCGTGTACTATATAATACAGCGAGATTATCTCGATGTATTATAGTACAGGTAAATGCAGTAAGCTTGATGGTTGTACGTGTACATATAATTAAAGTATGAGAGATTATTGACCAGTGATCGCCCCGATATCGTCTGTACTTAACAATAGCTGGAAACGGAGTATAATCGTTCAACTTAAATATGGCAGTGGAAAACCGCAAAGTGCTTCTGTTGGTTGATAACGCTTCTAGTCACAAAGTGGTAAAAACGTTATCCAACGTTGAAGTGCATTTCTTTCTCCCAATCTGACATCTTCAGTTCAGCCATTGGATGCAGGTAATCTATTTGTCGAGTTTTCAATGAATTATAACGTTGTTGCTGTTGGAATAATACGGTCATTCAAGACTCGATATCGTCGACGATTTGTTCGCTGGTGTCTCGACACATTTGAAAGCAACATATATCCAAAATTGAACGTCTTCGAGGCGATTCAGTTTAGTATTAACAGTTGGGGAGGTGTGAGTGCTGACTGTATACGGAATTGCTCGGTCAAGGCGAGAATTGTAAACGCAGAGGTGATGGCCGAGCTCAGGCAGGCAGGGAACTATTCGGTCACCGCAAAACAAAGAGTTATTGATGATCTAGGAAACATGTTCGAGGAGACTAGTGTGTCAGAATACCTGCGAGTTGATGTAGATATTGAGCTCCATGAGTTTTCTGAGAACGCGATTAATCAGCACGTTGCTGCTGTTTCTGACGATAAGGATGATCCGGAGGAGAACGATCCGCCATCTGTATCGGCGTCGACAGCTCTAGCCTATTTCATGGAACTTTTGTATTTCTTCTTTCAATGCGAAGGTGACACTAAGTGCGAGCAAGAGATGCTGCAGTGTTTGATGACATTGGCTAGGCCCAGGTAGTGAACCGGCGGCGGCAGACGTCACTGTGGTGGAGTCGGTTGGCAAAAATTGCTGTCTGCCACTGTCCAGCTCGCTGCAGTGCCTAGGAAGACCGACTAACGGAGGGGCACTCCGAATGTCCACTGGCGCTGAGGTTCTTCTCACCTTGTGTACACGTCGGTAGGGCGGGGTTACACGCTTCCGGTGACTTGAGGATGCATTAGTGTTGGTCGTGGAAACAGTATGGACGGTACTTGGGGTTGTTGACTGTCGCGCGGATACTTCTTCACGCGGCTGTCTGGTATGTGGTGTAGATCAGGTGACCAATCTACATGTCCTTGTGTGTGTTTGTTCCTTTCCGTTGCTTGCCGCTTCCGTTAGCGGGATCTTTGAGAAGAGGGGTGTTTGGTCAAGCCTAGGCAAGCTGCGTATATCTCGACGAGTTGTTCGGATGCAATGTTAGGTGGTTCCTTGGTCGTCAGGTGGGCCAATATACGTTCCCAGCCTGGTAGAGGTTGCCACGTGGCTAAAGCAGATGGGGTCCAATGTGAGAGGTCTAAAGAATATTTAGAAGTCTATCTATCTTTCCCTATTCTATACTCATCCTGAGCTGTGTCTACATTGATCGTAAGTATGGTACCCTAGTACCCACATCAGCCTTGCCCATCGCGCCTGGGTCCTTCCACTCCTTACCTGTTGATCGATGGCCGTTGATCGAAACACTTCTTGTTGATCGATGATCGATGATCGAGGTCCTTCTCATTGATCGAAAATCGAGGTGTAGGGTTGGGTTTGGTTCATGCAGCCAACTTCAAGTGGTGTGTTCATCACACCAGGTGCGACACGTCTTGCACCCATCTTCGCCTTTCAGTCGGTCATCCGGTCCCTAGTCACACTTGATCGAATTTTCCGTGGTCGCTCCTCGTCATCACTAGATACCTGTTTGAACTCCAATGTAGCCATATACGCACTGTAGCCATTTCCTTATCTGCACGATTCTATAACTGAAACAATACCTTCGCTAGAACTAATCATGTGCACTTATGGCGGTGGGATTGTACATACTTACAGGAGTACATAATAATAATATAATAAATGATAGGTATCGCATGGAACGACTATAGCATC